>JAYJME010003921.1:0-11516 GCA_036873775.1 Costaria costata | reverse complement strand
CATTGACAAGCACGTTTTCGGGGGCATTGTGTAGCAGCAATGATCTATCTCTTATACGTACAGGGTGTAGCCGATCATCAAGTATTACGAACACACAACAGTAGTACCAACTACTACAACACAACCTCACGCTATAATATACTTGTATCATGCACCCATCATTGTTGCTGCTCATCCCGATACATCATGCACTAATTTCGTACTGATGATGGATCAGATGTGATCACAATGGAACATAAAGATGACCAGCATCCAAACAAAAACCTCGTGCTTACTTGGTCTGAGTATCGGAAAAAAAACTCGAGTTAAGTAACGAAAAGATAGGAATTTTCGGCGCAGGGTGGTTTTATTTTTATGGTCCAGATTATATCAAAGTTGATTTAATATATGACAAAGTAAGGGTAATAGCATGAATTTATTTCAGAAAAACAAAATAAATCGAAAATAAAGTTGGCCGGCATTCAACAAATTTGATATTACTTACTTGGTTTAAGTATAGGACAAAACAACTCGAGTTAAGGATCGGAAAGCTGAGAATGTTCTGCACAAGGTGGTTTTATGTTCATGATCCGGATTTTATTCAACATATATATAGACTCGTATATATATTGGGGGGTTGGTCAAGGTTGATTTTAATTAATGAATTTCGCTTTTCGTGGACGAGATAGGAATATATAATACCAGGGTACCTGGTATATGACATTGGTGCAGCACAAAATATTACATTGCGTTAAAATCAGAGTACATTGTAGGTATGTAGGTGTGGAAACAGGCGGGTGATGGTGTCCATCGATAGACGTTGTCCACCACCACAATAGGTTGTCAACGGTGTCCATCCATAGATATTGCCGGCCACAATCGATTAGGAAATGTATCTATCGATAGCCATTCCTGGTCAAAGTAGATTAAGAAATGCATCTATCGATAGCCATTGCCGGTCACAATGGATTAGGCAATGCATCTATCGGTAGCCATTGCCGGCCACAATAGATTTGGAAATGTATCTATCGATAGCCATTGCTGGTCACAATATATGAAGAAGTATGTCTATCGATAGCCATTGCCGGCCACAATATATTAGGAAATGTATCTATCGATCGCCATTGCTGGTGACAATAGATTAAGCAATATGTATATCGATAGATATTCCCGACGACAATAGATCGAGAAACATGCCAATCGATAGCCTCTGCCGACGACAATAGACCCGTCCATTGCACCATATTCTATTGCTATTGCAGGGGCGATTGTCTATTGTCCAGGGTGTGAATAATTCCCTCCCCTGACTATTATAGCGCAGTTGCAGCGCATGCCTTTGTACTTGTCGCGAGAAGAGTTCAACGTTATCCTTCCTTCTCGACTCGCCTAGATGTAAATGTGCACACACGCTGCGTATAATATACAACTCATTATTCGACTCTGCTTTGGTGTTTTCGAGAGAGAGTTGTGCAGGAAACAGTGCGTGGCTTCATTCACTTGATAACGACCCAAGAAAATAAATATAACACACAAATTAATATCTCCTGCTTGTCTTTTACATTAGAAATATGTTGCAAAATTCGTACACGTGCAATATCATATTATGGTCTTAAGATCAATTTTTCACCCTGCTGGCTTCGCACTGTTTTCGGTCGTTTTTGAGAGTTAGAAGCTGAGTAAATGTTTGCCGTGATCGCGTGGGCACCTCCCACCGACCTCCGTCGAGAAAAGAACAATCGATGAACATTATCGCACTCCCATACTAACTCCTATATGTAATACTTCGGCTATTACGTTTAATTCTCACAACTGATCATCTCCAACCTTCAACGAGGCAATGAGAGTACACGAAACCGAGAGGAACAAAAGAAAAGTACGGCATGAACTCATAGTGATGAGACGAACAATATGATCAGTTTGATACTACTGTAGTAGTAAACGTACACAGCGGACGATATAGCCCCCCCATGTTTACCACGATTTGTATCCCTCTACAGCGTTTTTGGGAAGGGGATCAAATCATGGACGATACCGAAGCGTCCAATTTCCGGGAATACGTTGAGGGTTTTGGTGTCCGCCCGTTCAATTTCGCTGCGAAAAGCTAGGATACATCGTGTATTCTCCGATTTCTGCGCAAACAGAAAAAGTTTCAAAGGAACGGGCGGCCGGCATGTCGCCTTCTCGCTCCCCGGTACAAAGGACATAACAACAAATAAACCCTGCACGTTTTCGATCGGGTGGGCCGACCCTCGGTTTGTTGTTTGTTTGTTTGTTTGTTTGCACATACCAGTTATACTGTACGTACCGTTACACATAGAGAGGGACTGTCTTCAGTACCCCTCGGGAATCGGCACCATAGATATTTCTGTTGGAGTAACAACGTAGGCTACATAAGGGTCATGAGACCGTACCCTTAAAAATCTATCGGTTGTCACCGTCACACTACAGTAGGGTCCCGTTGCAAGTAGAGTCTTCCCATTTGTGTTTTTATTTTGAGCGGGTTTCAAGGGTCTTGCTCTTTCGTGTTCGAGCTACAAGCAGTGCATGCACTATGCACACACGATATATATGTGGAAATTGAGTGCTCCTGAGCTCGACTCGCGGCGCTGGCAGTTGAAATGTTTAAACAAACTGCATGCACCCAACCTACATTATGAACTCAAGCACAAACTGCGCATCACATGCGTATTCTTTGTTTTCCTTCCTTTCTCAAACTAGGTTATACCCTTTCTTCTTTATTGGCAAACAGACAATGTCCTACAATTTATCCACTCCGTTACCTAATTTTTCATATATGTTTACACCACTACAATCTATTATGTATCCGTTGGCATTGCGTTAGTTTACTCCTGCGTATTATCGTAAATTAAACCCGTCGAACTCGTGCCCTGCCCTAGGCCCGAAGCATGGGGGCCGGTCACTGCCGGCTCCCATGAAACGCCCTTGTATATATGGGCAATCAGTTTGAACGTTGCACGAGAGTAGCCAAAGGGGCGTGTTTTATCCCATCCAGGTTTTGAGCCGTCCACGAAATATCTCGACGCGAGGTCCACCTCTCGGTGTGCCTTTTCCTGGACGAGCCCCACGTTGCTCACCCCTCCCGACCCAACAAGTAGCGGCCTCGGCTGTTCTCGTGGCGTGTCGTGGCGGCCCTTGCTAACTTTTGCCATTTTCTGATCCTAAAGGTCAAATGCGTAGGCGTATTATATCTCTAAAAGGCACAAAACTCTCCCAAACAAAAACCATTTGCTCTCTACAGGCTAACGGTTTGAACTGTAGACTTTTGACTACAGTACGCGACAGATATTAAGAATCTTATCATTAAGAATTTGAGGCTGAAATTTTGGGGGGAAAATATGAATTTGACCTCTTTGTACTGAAACTAGTGTGGAGCACACCCAGTCGTACATAAGAATCCCAGTCTGGCCAAAAATAAGAGATTCTTAACATCTGTCGCGTACTGTACCAGTAAGTAGTAGATATAGCTCACAAAAACCACATTATATACCGTATGAAATATAAAAAAAAGCACGCCCAACGAACGTGTCTGCAGTACTACGCAGCATGCAAAGTCGAGTTTCAACCATTCAATCGGTCGTCCTCACAGCTGACGTTTTTCAACTTTTTTACAAAATGTTATGTAGATGGTCCCGGCTATGCAGAGAAAAAAACAAGGGTACGCGAGGGTTCCGTCTTCTCTTCCAGCTCTACAACACAAATATGTATCCAGTTCCAATTACTTTTTCGTTTATTTTCTTTCTATCATTTGTTTTTTTTCTTAGTTTTTCTTTTCTTTTCCTTTTTTTCCTTTTTGATTTATCTGGCGTAGGAATTGCTGTTGTGTCTGTCGTACCCAGTACGCTGGCATTTTTTTTTTTTGTCCTTCCCATTTAGTATCTTCGCTCTTCTATTGAACTCCAGCTCCCTCCCTTTTTAATAATAGGAGTAACTCAGATCCGGGGCATGACAGTGCGTGGTACGATGCATTTTTTGTAATGCATTATCTCTGTGTCGTTGCCTGTGACCATAGAGAGTGTTTCTCCTAGGGTGAAGAATCAGCACGGACAATGGGTGCGCTGGATGTCGACGAGTAGAAGAACACGGTTTAATGTGAAGAACGCACACACACACCCAGTACGCTGGCATGACAGTGCGTGGTACGATGCATTTTCTTGTAATGCATTATCTCTGTGTCGTTGCTTGTGACCACAGAGCGTGTTTCTCCTAGGGTGAAGAATCAGCACGGACAATGGGTGCGCTGGATGTCGACGAGTAGAAGAACGGTTTAATGTGAAGAACACACACACACCTGGTCCATGGACCAGCTTAGGCTGTTCTGTTTTCCCATATAAAACAACGTAGCTTCGGTATCTTCAGTAATTATAGAAAATTAACGCGAGCATGTCGTTTCATATTACCCCTCTCATCTATAAAGGAGGTTTATTGATTAGACTCCAAAAATCAAAGAACGCATCAACTTATCTCTAAAAACAGAAACATAATCAACCCCGAAATATTCCCGAAAACCCAAAATTACCAAGAAAAACAAACGATGTATGATTCCTAAAATATTGTTCACAACTTAATCGTCATGAATTTGTGACAATTGTCACGGTGAAAGTCGAAAAGCTTCTTCTGCGGAATTTCTTTCGTAAGAAAATCCGCATGCTGGAAGGATGACGATACGTGAATTACTGATATATCTTTCCGCCCAACCAGTTCCCTAAGAAAATGGTGTCGCTTGTCGATGTGCTTGGAGTTGGAGTTGGTAATAGGGTTTTGCGCAAGCTGTACTGCACCCTCATTATCCTCGAATACCGGTATGCACGGCATCCCTAACTAGGGCAACATAAAACGCCAAACCTGCCTCAAAAACAATACCTCCTTAACAACGTCTGCAAGAGCCACGTACTCTGCCTCCGCTGTGGAAAGGGTGATACATTTCTGAGTCTAGAAAACCATGACACACAAGCACCACCATATATAACTAGCCCCCCGGAAACTGACCTCCTGTCAGCCGCCTTGCTGGCATAGTCTGCATCAGCAAAAACTTGCAGATTCAGCCCCCCTACCGATTCTCTTTGAAAAGTAATCCCAAACGAACTCGTCTGTCTCACATATCCCAGAATACCACGTGCCGCCCTCCAGTGAACACGGTTCGGAGCGGCGCAGTACCTAGCCACTGCTCCTACTGCGTTAGATATGTCTGGCCGAGTCTGTGTTGATAGCCACATCAGTGAACCAACCAACTCGCGAAAAGGCCAGTTCCCTGGTGCTTCGTTCTCGTCGAACTCAGCAAGTCTCGTGCCAACAGGGAGCGGAACCCTCCGACCAAACTCTATCCCGTATTCTTCCGCCAACTGTTCAGCAAACGTCTGCTGGGAATTCTTCAACACTCCCTTCTCCCTATCCCTCTCATAGAAGCACCCCGAATACCACCGCAACTCTCCCAAGTTCTTAACCGGTACCATCTGGTTCAAGTCCCTCCCGAACTGATCACACCTCTCCTTCTCTCCTACAGCAAATATATCATCCACATGCACCACTATAGTCATAACCACACCCCCCTCCTCCATCAAACGAAAATCACATGCATCAGCCAGACACTGCAAAAAACCTAAGGTCTTTAGACACCTAGTCAGATGCGCATTCCATTGTCTCGACGCCTGCTTCAAGCCGTACAGACTCTTGCTCAGCCTTACTATCTTCCTTGACAATCTACCGCAACCCTGTGGTAAACGCATGAACACGTTTTTCTCAAGGTCTGACTGCACGAAGCCTGCTGAATCTCAAAATGCCACAAGTCAAGATCGAACTCGCACGCCATCGCTGTCAACAAACGAACACTCGAAACAGCAACGGTGGGCGCAAACAACTCTCCAAAATCAATATTTGCTCTCTGCTCATCCCCCCGTGCAGCCAATCTCGCCTTAGTCTTAGTAGGGCAACCGTACTCATCAGCCTTCCAGTTGAAAACCCACATGGCGTTGATGACGTTGTCAATTGGTTGTTATATTGGTTCGAACGTCCCCGCCTCCAGTAGTCCGTAGAACTCCCGCGCCATCGAGCCCTCCCAAAGATGGCCGTATTCCGATCGCATGGCCTCGTTGTAGCTCCGTGGAGCCACAAGATCAGACGCGTAACAATGCGGCAAATCCGGGGGTTTGTGGGACGGCCGCTTGTCGTCCAAGGTGGCGTCGATGTCCCCCCGAGTCGCCAGCATCGCCGCGAAGGCGCACGGGATCCCCCGCCCCCCCCTCGAAGTCAGCATCCCCCCATCCGCACCAACTGAAGATGCCGGTAGTCCGCGCCCCTCCACAATCCCTGACTTCTTGTGACGAATGGTGTCGACCGCCCCATTCGTAGCCACCATCCCTTGCAGCGTCATATTGTCCAACTGCGAGATTAGTCCGATATTGTGCCGCAGTTTTTGCTCGCTTTCCACCGGTGATGGGGGACGCACCTCCTCCTGGCCGGCTGGGAATTGAACCACCGGCGGGGCTGAAGACCGTACCGTTTTCGAACGGGTCCGTCCGGATATCCGTTGCGGCGACGGGAGCGGCGGTGGAGACTGCGACGAAAGCGGCGGTGGCGGTGGAAGCGGCGGTGACGACGACGACGAAATCGGCGGTGACGGCGGAGGTGGCGGTGACGACGGCGACGAAATCGGCGGTGACGGCGGTCAATATAGTATGCTGAAGCCCGGGATTCCCTGTGCGGCGGCGTTCTTCAATTCCCCCACGATCGCTGGCGCCGGCAACACGGGCGCACGGGGGACCGTCCACACGACATCGCTGGTATAGCATACGCCGCCGGTGGTGGTCTTGATGACCTTGACGGTGGAAGTGGAGTGGTTGTATCCATTGTTGAGGAAGAAGCATTCCGCCGATTGCACATCCGATTTGGTGGCGCGCGTGACGCGCATCATCCCGGGCTAGAAAAAAGGCACCACCTGCAGCTCCGGCGGCCGCGAGAAGAAAACCTCGTACGGTGACCGCCAGCCGGTGTTTGCTTTGGTCGCGGACCGGTTGAAGCAATCAGCTGCCCAGAGCACCGCCTCCAGCCACAGACGGTTACCGTTGATCCCTATGTTGGGAACTCCGGCGAGGTCGATCCCTGGAAAAAGCCGTTTGAACGCGCGGCGAGCCGCATGGCCGCCCTTCAGGGCCCGCCAGATCGCACTCTCGGACACCGCATTCTGCTGTGGTTTCCCCGGGGCCGCGTACTCGCGCCGGATCCCAGCTGAGTCGCATAAGCTGACGTAGCCCCAGCCGGTTAACTCCCCACCATTGTCTGTGCGAAAGCAGAGAGGTCGCCCCATGTAGTTCATGTCGGTTAGGAACTTTATGACGTACTTGACGGTCTCCAAGTTGCTCTTCATACCGTACGGCCTCATTCACCGTGATGCGCTATCCACGAACATTATCACCTATATCGACCCGCCCATAGATGGCTCGTACGGGCCTGCTAGGTCGATGTGCACGGTTTTCATCGGCCACCTCGCACGTGATGTCGCCCTCCGCGGTACCCCAGCTCGTACACCCTTCGCCTCCAGGTATCCACCACACGGTTGCAGTACACCAGTCAAAGCAACGCCTTGCTGCTTTGCAGCTTCCCTCAATAAACGTTCACTTAAGTGGCCGGAAGAAAAATGGAAAGTGTTAATGTCAATCCTACTTTCTGCCTTCCCAACGGAAAAAGGACGTATTCCGGGGGCAATCACGGACGCAGCAGTTGGCCTTACACTACCAATATCGTACACAAGAGGGACATGCCAACCTGATGCTTGCGATTCTGCAGTACCAAGGGGGCTGGGAAAAAAGGACGTGGAGGGAGTGTCATCAAATCCGTCCATAAGCCTTGTGTCCGTAAATACTCCCAAATCAGGCACCTGCAGACCGGGGGTTATATCGAGGGACCTAACACCATCCAACCTTGAAGCTATAGGTACTACGCCTTTGAAGGCGGGCGGAAATCCAGAATTCTCATGCACTACGTCTCTAGCGACGGGCGGGAAACCAGACTGAACAGGTACTACACCGGCTACATGTTCATGGGGGAGGGAGGGTGAATCAAGAACCGTGTCTCCTACCACATTCACACTGGTGGAAGAGGGGGGGTTTGATGGAGGAAAAACTCCAACGGAGGGGCGGGCAAGGGGGGCACCTGTTACACCATACTCAGACCAAGAGCGGGGGGGAAAGCCAGAAAAAACAGGTACAGCAGTTAGTCCTGCTGTGGGGGTAGGTTCCAAACGAGTCGCGAACATGGATGATGCAATCTCGTCTCGAGGGAAAGTCAAGCGTTTCTCAAAGAGGTGTACCCCCTCCTTGTCCAGCGTGATTGTCTGGCGTGATTGGGCATCGTGTAGAGAGAAAAGGTTGTAACCAATACCCTCTGTAACATATACGTTGGTAAGCTTTACTTCAAAATAAAATTTCCCATGCAACCTCAGGTTAAGACTACCCACTCCCCTTACTCTCATGCCCTTTCCGTCTCCAATAAACACTCTCTCCTTGCCCGGTGGGATCTCTACCCAGTCATACACATTCCTAGGATCATTGGTGATGTGGTTGGTTGCTCCGTTGTCTGAAACCCAGATTTCTCTACCAGTCGGATCTAGCTCACTACCTGCAACATCCACACCCTGAGACTGACTAGCAAGCCCAAAGCAAGACACCCCGAAACTACCAGAACTCGACTCCAACTTGCCTTTTGGCACCGAGCGTGCCATTAGTAGATGCAGAGCACTATGGTTGGACGAAGATGCTCCGGAAGAAGGCGAAGAGGAAGAGAACGCGGAATGGCTAGGAGGGTGCTGTTGCTGTGGGTTCGACGGTAGTGGTGGCTGTTGATGCTGTGGCGGCGGTTGTTGATATTGAGACTGTGGAGGTGACGGCTGAAACTGCGAAGGTTGCGATGTCGGCAACGATTGCTCGTAGTAGTACTCGCCATTGTCGCCGTGATCGCAGTAGTCGCGGTAGTTGCTGTGGTCATCGTCGTAGAATTCGCTGCAGTTGCTGTCGTCGTCGGTAGCGGGGGTGTCTGGGGCGTACAAATACGGTGTAGTACCATTGTCATGGAAGGAGGAGGCAACATTTATTCGACCATAGCGCGGCCATGGCTGTGGTCGACCAGGTGATGCATGGGGGTTTTGATGGCCTCCACCGGCGGCGCTACCCCGACGATCACCCCCGTACACCGGTGGATGATAACCAAATGGACGGGGGGGGATGGGCGGGTGTCGGGTATAGTCATAGCCGTCGGGGGGGGGAGCATACGGTGAGAATCCTCTCCCCCCACCCCCGCACGATTGCCCACAACCGCGGCCATACCTGTCTCCTCTGCTTCCGGGCACTGTGCTTCCAGTGCCCCAATGCTGTGTCGTTCCGCCCCATCCACCACCACCGCGACCGCTGCCGTGCTGCTGATCCCACTGATGCTGCTGCTGCTGACGATGCTGCTGCTGCTGCTGCTGCTGCTGCTGCTGATGCTGTTGCTGCCGCCGAGGTTGCTGCTGCTGCTGCTGTTGCTGACGGCCCTTGTTGTCGCGCTTTTTGTCCTTGCCATGTCCGCCTCGTCCCCCTCTCCCACCATCTTAAACACCCCCATTGCCCCGGCCCGACCAGTCGGGGGCAACTAGGGCGTGTCCCGTCCCGTTCCTCTGCTCCTCCTCCCTCGCCATCTCCATCTCGCCATAAGCACTGAGCACCACATCCTCAAGGACTTTGCAGGTTAGATCTGCGTTGGTGAGTAAAATCCTCGTTTGAACTCCGAACGTGGGAGAGAGGTTGCGGGCGAAATGGTGGTTAGCGTCTTCATCCGTGACCTTCACCCCATGCGATGCAAATCGACTCCTAAAAACATTCCCTCTCGCAAAATATTCGTTTGGGTGCTCTTATTCCTTCATCCTAAAACTGTACCGTGACTGTGTGAGCCTGGCTTTTTTTGCCGCTGTGCGAGGGGCGTTATGTTTGAGAAAAATAGCCCATCCTTCACTCGGGCTGCCTACCTCGGCTATCTGCTGTGAAAGTGTCGGGTATGTGATCTGGGTCATGAGGGTGTTCCAGGCTACGAATGCCTTTGCCACCATCGCTTCCCCAAACTCTGCCTTCAACTCCGCTTGATCAGATCCCTTGTGCCCTACTTTAATCGGTACGGGCGACTCTACCGCTTCCCAACAACCTGCTTCCCCAAAATATGTTTGCATTTGGGCCTTAAAATCAAAATCTTCTGCTGCACATCCTCCCCTGGCTTAAAACTCCCATCAAACACTGCAGGCCTATGACTACCATGACTGACTCGTAACATGCCTGGCTTAGTAGCTGCTGCTGTTTGTTGCTGCTGCTCATGAATGCCCCTGAATGCTTTGGTCAGGCTCTCCACAAGTTGGACGGTACTGAAGTCGTCGCTACTAGGTACTGGGTCCTGGGCTGACGTACTCCCTTCTCCCGCCTCGTCTTGGGCTTGAGCTGCTTGTGCATCTCGAAGGGCTTGCTGAGCTTCTGCTACTCGCTCTCTAACTTGCTGGTCGATGTGGGCTTGTATATGCTGCTGTTGTTCCTCCGTAAGAGGCGATAGGTCCATGTTGCTTCTGGAACCTCGGAACGAGCTGCGAAGATCTCCACGCTAGCGTAAGACGCAATGTCGTGCACGAGGCTGAGCTCGCCTCGCGGAGGGGGTGATAGTGCTTCGGGCAAAGGCGCCGTGAAGAAGAAGATCGATGATGTGTTGAAAATATATATATATTATGTAGATGGTCCCGGCTATGCAGAGAAAAAAACAAGACTGCGCAGACGGTACGCGAGGGTTCCGTCTTCTCTTCCAGCTCTACAACACAAATATGTATCCAGTTCCAATTACCCCCTTTTTTCTCGTAGAACCATCTTCTAACCCCCTTAGCCATCTGAACCTTCCCATGATCATTCCGTGGTCTACTGGAACTAATTTGAATCAGTTCCTTCAACATACACAATATATGTTATAATCAATGTATCAATCATATATCATATGATACTGGTAGATGATATATATATACCTGGAATATACTTGTCATAATATACGGAATCAAGATGATATTCGAACTCATGTAATACTCCGGTACACTACCTGGCCCGTTGAGTCTACGAGTAAAACGTTCCTTCCTGTGATATTTGTATACATACATGGATGTACAATTGATGGAATACAATTGACCAGATGTCAACAATTTTTCCATCAACCATACATAGAGCTGATGACGTAATATATTATCATATCCGTACTTAATATACTCCTGCATGTAGAAGGTGTCCTCTCACGGTAGGCTGATTTAGTCGCGGAGATGCCGGTCGCGGATGCTGGGACCGGCTCGGAGCCGGCGGGGGAGCGAAGATGTCGAGGCAGGTGCCGAGGTCCCTTGACGATCGTCGTTACAGCCGACGCGAGCTGAGACTTTTCCTTCTCGATATTTAGCAAGGAGAGCTAGGTCATTTCTGACCGGGGGCACGCTGGGCACCCCTCGGGTGTCGTGCGGCGGGAAACGTATCAGGCGGCTA
>JAYJME010003920.1:0-11517 GCA_036873775.1 Costaria costata | reverse complement strand
TTTGCCACTGGAAAAGCACGACCCCAAATATTTTTACGCGAAATTTCGGGAAAAGTCGGATGCGGACCCCTGTAGTACCAGGTACATCTAAGGCCGTTTCCTACGCGGTTCGATTTCTTAGCTTCAGATTTTGGTCCGATCGATTTTTCAGCGACCTAGTTCGAAAATCGAAACAGCCCTCTTACGCAAAATCAGATTTATTTGCAGTTGAGATTCGAGCAAACGCCGACCAACCGTTTCGGTCTGGCGACTCGAAGAGACGCGCCGAGTGCGCTGAACTGGGCGTCTGACCAATGCGTCCGAGCCCACGCTGACTGCCTCTAGTCTCGCGGCGAAGAGACGTGCCGAATGCGCTAAACCTGTCTTGGATTCTATATTTTGACACAAGCAAGCATCCGAGCCCAGCACGCTGACTGACTGCTGCTGCTGCTGTAAATACGAGTACGTATCCACGGAGAGGTGCGCGCTGAGTGCGCTTCTCTTGGTCTCCAGGCGCGATCCCGCGCCAGCCGACTGTAGTCTGGCCGCGGAGAGACGCGTCGACCGCCGACTGCGCGTCAGGCGCGAAGCAACGGCCTTCCAACTCATCGATCGCTCTGCTGCTTGCTGCTTGCGTGGATATAACATTTTGAATTTAGAGACCATGTCATTTTTCGATTTGAGAATCCGATGGTCCAAGTCGTCGGATTTTGGGCCAAAATTTGACAACTTGGGTCATAGGATTCTCAAATCAGACTTTTTCCGCTCTGAATTTACATAATCGGACTGCATAATCAGATGCTTTCATTTTTGAGATCGAAAAATATAAATCTGGAACTCAAAATCGGACCGCATAGGAAACAGCGTGACATCTAACCAGTGCATAGAGTGTTTACTCTGGTCGAACACGAGGATCGCACCTGTCCATGAACAGTTCTCTCCTGCGCTCGTTCACAGCTCCCATTGGCCTGCTCAGATCTCTGAAAGATGCGGGGTTGTTGAGATCCAGCTCGTTCGATGTGTAGTCTGCGAGCACCCATGGGAACACTGGATACTGGGTAATGTCGTTGTAGGAGCGGCCAGCAATCACGTTTAGTTCCATGATGTACTGAAAATTGGAGATCTGCCGCCGACGCCATAACTCCGTGAGTTTGGAGGCCTTCAAAACCTGCGAATACGGACGGAACAAGGGAAATCTCAGGTCCAATACTATAACACTGCAACACTATAAGACTGTAACAGCTCAGTGGATGGTGGGATCAACCCCCACCATCAACATGAAAGGGACGCGTGAAGGAAGGCGGTTCGAAACGGCTCTCTGTGTATACAGGTATCGTAAAAGTTTACTGTGACAGAGTGTGATCGGGTGTGATCGAGCACCTTTCGCGGGTGGAGAGTCCCACGTTGCGTCGTCACCGGTAGCATCGGCAGATTCCGCTTTCTCAAGTTCCTGGTGAAGGCTTGTCGGTCGTGGACGTTTTGGAAAGCAAGGAACACTTCGGGAGAGTCCGCCCAAAACAGTTCCACGGCCTTAGGGCTCAGCAAAAATCGTCGAAGGTGAACCTGTCAGGGGTGCACGAAGGGAGAAAAACGAACAAGCGAAATTCTCGACGTCGCAGGGGTAAGGAAAATGTGAAAATATAACGAGATTGCTCAGCATGACGCATTCAACCTACACCTCTCTTCGGAACAACAGCTCTTCCGGAACTCGTACACTGTTTTCGCCGGGAAAAGCGGACACAATGAATAAAGCTATCAAGTACCTTGTGTGAAATTACGATTGTCTGTTTCACCTGCGTCAGTCGCTCCAACCGCCAGCGCCACCTTTGTCCCGCATGCTGCATTAGCCAAGACGGGTTCGCCTCGGCATTACCATCGCTACTAGCACTTGGATCGCTCTGAAAGACAAGACTCGCTTCAAACAAGTACAGCGTTCCTGGAACTGAATCTTGCCGCAAGACATTGATCGCCGCCCACTGCCCATGTAGATTTTGAAACACGCGCCCATCACCTCCCTTGGTCGACATCGGCTGTGGCTGAAGGTCGTCCCAGGCAAGCTGGTTGGTGGCTAGCTGCACTGCTGCTTCGATCTCGGCTTGCGAAGCGCTCTGCCGAGTGATGTCTTCCCACTCTAAGGTTGCTTGTTCAGGCCCCTGTGGACGCGCCGGGGAAGAAGGTCGACTGCCCCCAACCTCCTCGCCTTCGAGCTCCTCCTCGTCATCATCACTAAACCCCATCTCTCCAGCGAGTAGAGACGCTGACGGCTTCAGAGGAGGCAGTAGCACAGCGTTCGTATGCACACCATCTTCTGGTGCAACGAGATGAGCGGAATTGCCCGAAATAGAGGGAATGCCGGCGTATGACGCGTCCTTGTGGCCCATGTCTGCATCAACTGGGACCAGCAGCATCTGCGACAAACACGACGACCAAGGCGATTTGGAGCATTTCGGGGGGTGGCCTCTTGTGGACGGTTACTTGTATCATACAAGGTTTCACGTGTCAGCTCGGAATCGATGGCGTGGCATCCGCCAGGAACCGCAGTATTTGTTTGGAAAGCGCGCCTCACCTGACGCATGCGTTGGTCCTTGTGAGAAGACACCTCCCACCCGGGTGGCTCGGTGCACAGCTGTTGGTGGTCTCCTGCAGCCCACGGAGACCATGCAGCCGAGAGCGTCTGCACATACAACTGCAACCGCCGGTGGGAAGCTAGCAGACGACGACCCATTTTCATCTCGTGCAATGCCTCAGTCTTTAGTGCCTCCTGCCGCAAAGCTTCCAGCTGCTGTCCATAGCGTCCATAGGAAATGTTGCGGTTGACGATGAGCGCGTCAATATGTCAGGTGCCTATTTATCTATCCTCTTCCATCATACGCCTTAAAAGTCCGCCAGAGCAAAAAAATGCTAGAAAAACAGCCATAGATACATAAGGAGGTGCTCAATGCTCGCAGTGCACTTCAAAATATTGAATGGGCACGTGTGTGGTCAAAGCGTAGGTTGGGTTCAGAGTTAATCGCCCCCCTCCCCGTGGAATTAAAAGCAAAGGCCCGTTGGGCAGGACACATTACCGTGCAGGATATTGGGGGAGCTCAGCCTGCCAGGGTCACCGTACTTTCGTAGGATACATCAAAACCATGCAACAGGTTCGTGAGCGACGCGTGAAGAGGCGGGCGGATTTGCGGCGGTTCTTTCTCATCATCGGGTAAAGTCCAAACAAGCATATGGATAATACAGCAGTATAGAGTGGCTCAACGCCAAATGAGTGGTTTGCATATTTTCATAGTGTGGCCAATACTCGTAATGCACAAGAGCAGTGACAACAAAAATCGCCAAACACCGGGGCAGAAATATGGTATGTATGGGTCCTTACTTTACGGGCACATCTCCTAGCTGTGCGAGGAACAAACATCGAGTTATCACTCGTCTGCAGTATCTAGGAGATAGCAACCAGGGTGTGCTGCATAAGAGCGAGTTGAACCACGAACCTGGACTGCTGGTGCACTCGGCAAACCAAGATTGTCCTCGCCCATGGGCCCAACGAATGCCGCCCGATTCACGAGTTCCTGCCATTGCTGGGCGCGTTCTCCTGCCTCCCGGACTGCATGGGATTCGAGCTCTTCGGCGGCCTGCGGTTGCGTAGGAAGACTTGAACCCGTTAGAACAGGAAGCCTGGCTACGGTCTCATAATTATCAAATGACCAAGATCCCACAACAGTCTGGATCGAGTATACGAACAACGCGAGGCCTACCTTCAAGCTAGGCATACAAGCCTCAAGCAAAGCATGAACTCCATGGCTTGGGGGCATGGTGGTGTCCAGTGCAGGTGTAAACAGGGAGCTTCGTTCCATCCAGCGCAAGCTCTGAAGCAGCCGATCCCATCCTAGTCGAGCGCCATTCGTGTCTTTTTCCAAACCGATTCCACGCTCACCACTGACGCCCAAGTATTGTGGCTCAAAGGTCGTCGCATCCTGGAGGCTCCTGGTCAGTTGTTCACCAAGTCTTGCACTCAGCAAGTCCAGCCGACGTAGAGTGAGATGCTGAAGAAGGTCACGCAAGGTCCTCCCAATCTCATATGCAGAGGTTGCATCCACAAAGCTACCTGGGGGCAGTGCTCGAGCGTCGGTAACGCCATTCCCCGGGATATCCACTCTCGCTTCAGAGACATCCCCGTGCGAAGCGCCAACAACGGTTATCGCCTTTCCCTTGAGCCTTATCAAGGCTGCATGGACGTGCCCCAGAATGACGAAACACATGTCATCGCTGGCCGGCGAGTCACTGCCGGCTTGGATGCGCCAGTTGTCGCTCAGGAGACAATGAACAAGCGCAACTAGTCTTCCAAGGTTTTCGACGGCAGGTCTGCTGAGAGGATGCAGCCGCACTAGCAGAAACAAGCTGAGGCGAAGCAGTGGGAATAGCAGCGGCCCCTGGGAAGGAGCAATGCTACGAGCCGTGCACAGCTCAAGTAAAGCCGGCGATGGCCCGCCAGATAGAACCTTGAACATGCCCAGCACTCTTGCAGATAGCGCTACACTTCCATGCTCAGCGGGGTTGGCGCAGAGAAGAAACGGGATGCTCGTTGATGCAGCAGACGCACAGATTGCTTCGCCGTCGCTGCCAAAATTCGTTTCGCCACCAGAGACTCCACCACTCCCCAACTCGTCACCTTCCGGAAATAGGCCGGCCGTAATGGTAGACACGTCGTCGGACACGGCATTGGCTGCAATGAACGCAAGGTGCACCATATTGTTCCAACGTGGCTGCTGACGAACCTCGATGTGCTGGCTCTCTTTGTCTGCACAGGCGCTAGGGAAGTCTGAGGGCCTCGACTGCCTCCCAAGAAACGGCTGCTCTTCCTCCAGGGATAGCTTCGGTGTAGACGTCTGCCCCACCTCGTACGCTAGCTGCGCCAGCAGGACGCGCGCTGCTGCACGTCCGTGGGGAATCAAATGCTGAAGACTGGAAGGGCATTGATAGAAACACAAAGCAAACAAGGGCAATGCTCAAACCACGGCCACGGCGTGCTCAACCTACTGCAATGGGTACCCGCATACAGACACCATGCTAAACTTGGGTAAAAACTTAAAATAAGCCATGAAGCAGAATCTGGGCTAGATCGATACCAGGTATATTGAACGGAGCGCGAGACATACCTGGAGGCGAGCGCTATTTCTTGGTATCCCTTGTCGTCGAATGCCATCGTATGCTCCAGGAGAATAGCATAGAGTTTCAACACCTGTCGACGTAGAGTAGGTGGACAAGTGAACCAAGATGAAGAGATGCTTGGAAGCAGGAGATTTACAATGTTCAACTACTGCATGTGCTAGAATGCAGCTTTCGCACGCCGAAAACTCACCATCAAGTAATTCCCTTTCCGCGCGCCATCATGAGCTTCCCCACCATGCTCGTCCAACTCCACCTGCATGTTATCGGCCCGTCTTCGGGTTTACCGCGATCGTGCCGAAACATGTGTGAATGAACGCGACAGAAAGAAAGTCATGACTCCAAGGTCGACGTATGAAACTCCAACTAGAAAATACGCGTCTGCACATCCGAAACTTTAACATTGGCGCCCATATGGAGCTAGCTAATATACGAGTTACGCCAACAAGGTGATAAACTGTTCCAACGGGTCGGTTGGATTCAGAACGCGCAATGTCAAGGCCTCGGTTTAATAAGAAAAAACAAGCAAGTAAGCGCGCTCGTCCATGTTGGCACCTTGAAAATAGAGGAGCCATCATGAGGAAAAGGCAGCGACCCCAGACACCCCAGAACTTGTCCCCGTTAGCGTGGGAAAGTTCAACCACCTTCTGCCGGTTAGCCACGTTGAGCTTCAGCATAAGCATAAGATCTCCGCGAGACCGCACCTGGGTATAAAACGGGCCGCCGTTGGTTGAATTCGCATTTCTTCATGGTTACACGACTACGGGTTCGAAGATAATGGCACATGTGGGCACAAATTTCATACAGAGCCAGACGAGTGAAAACGCACGGGATACCTTTATACGTATACCATGTACGCGATAAATGTAGATTCCACCAATTGCACGACTTAGCTGCGAAGTCTCCCGATATGCGTACAGTCTATCCATAAATATAAACGAACACCCCAGCACACGTTCACTTCTAGAACAGGCAACGAAAACTATTCCCGGATCACATGCTTCAAATAACACGCCCGCAAACATGTAAACATGTACGCATCCCTTCGGTCGTGAATAATATAGCATTCGACAGACGATACCACCACACACCTCGCAGCTAGCGCTAGCATGGAATCAACGCACAGTACACACCTGCACGGAGTTCGCCATTGCAGGAAGGCACTGGAAAATCAGGACAAGAGGAAGGACATTTCGTATGAGCAGCGCATCGTCAAGAACGCGGTCGTTTCCTCCACCGCGAACGACGTCGGCAAGCTCTTCCTGTTCCACATCAACACCAAACCCTCGCGAGCCCTTCCTGCCTCCCATTTCCTGACGGCTGCTGCTACTACGTCCTGACCGCGAGTCTGCAGAATGAATGACGCCAATCGTTTCGGCTTGCTCAGACCACGGCAGTTCCCGTTCATCCCCCAAGAGCACCATTTCGAGGAGAGCGGTGTAGGTTCCCTCGCCCAAAATATGCCGATCCCGCATCAGCCCCTCCGACAGCAGTGGGAATACTGTTGAGACTTCAGCGCAGTTCGGGGGACAGAGGTTCGAAAGTATTGGTAGCTGTTTGGAGCTTGTGGGGAGTGCAAGGTGTTTCAAGCGATAAACTTGCGATAACTGGCATCAGATAATTAGACACCATCTTTGCTTATAGCTCACCCTGGAAATGCATGCTGTCGCGGGGTTTGACGAAGCTCGTGGTTCCCACCCCTGAATCTGCATCTTCAGGTCCGCGCCAGTCTATGGGTGTGCCCCCTGGTGCTGATGGTGCACTCCGTTCGCTTGCTTTCGCTGAACGAGCCATGAAAACATTGGCGGCGCGGAGCCCGGCAGCGCGCAAGCCCTCCGACGCACCCTCGATCAAGACACAGCGCTGTAGCACCAGCGGCAGAAAACCTAAGCGCATCACGTCGATGGCAGGTTGGTCCAGAATCGATCCTGGTACCATAAAAAATGTACTACCGAAGCGCCAAGCTCGAACGCAAATAAAATGCCGACCTCGTCACGTGACAACAGGCCTATTGCTGAACTCATGCTGCTGCCTACTAATGGCACATATTGACACCATAGCACGATTGATAATCGGCTTCGGGCGCCGTGCCCGCCATATTCGAAAAGGGAATGGCTTGCTCTGGGCTTCTACGCAGCGCTACCGTCCCCGATCCGACTTGCCACAGCACTGCGGAACTTGGTGCAGCACATAAGTAGTTCGTTTCCAGTAGGGATTACATTCCGAGTATTCAGACATGCGTTTTACCTGTTTGATGTGATGCTTGAGGAGATTCGGTTTTTGCACGCCCATGCCAGACTTCTTCGTGGACAAGCGATGCGCTCTCCAAAGCCCGAAACAAACCAGCAGGAGGTACAGATTGGCGCATGAGCGAACTTAGCGTCTGCAATAGTTCGCACACCTGCGCGGAAGTTTGCAAAGGTAAGGAGCGGTGTTTAGAAACCACACATCATTTTAGATGTATCTTGCACCGGCGATGTTGCCAAAGAACATGACATAACGCGGCATCAACCAAACACAAACTCACCAGCCGTGTGTCGTCGCAGCTCAACATGAAGTGAATTAAAGCAACTCCGTCTTGTGGGTCCACTTCCTTCTCCAATAGCAGCCGCATTACCTTCCACAGAAAATCCCGCAAATGTAGCCTCTCCCTCCAGGTCATACTCGTCCAGTCCCGCTCTGCAGAACTCGTCGTCTCTTCGATCACGCGGTCGGCATCTCTTGACGTGCCACTGCCGGCATCTTCAGGCGCTTCTCTAGTTCCAGAAACCCGGTCTGGGCAGCAGATGCGAATGCTTGCGAGAACTGTTTCCAATGGAATGGTTTGACGGAATCGCTCCGGCGCTTCTCGGACCATGTCCAGAACGCTCGTCACCAATCCGAACTGAAAGTCGGGAGGGGCCTTTGCCCAGAGAGAAACGTTCGTCAAAAGACGCACCAATATCTGGTGTTCTAGGGAAGACGTCCGCTCCCGAGGTTGAGCAATATCCTTGGCGAGATCTAACATTCGATGCGAGGCCGCAGCCGGAACACGGTGCAAGCGACAGGCCTGGTATATTCTTTCGAGCACCATGACGGTGTGAGCCCCTGCTGTCGAGAAATTCTTCCCAGACGAGGAGCCCAGAAGGAGCTCCAGAATCTCCACGCCTCCTGCGCAAACAAACTCATCCTGACAGGGGGGGGCACGGGCCAAAACAGGGAGGACACACTCGTTACACCCTTCGCGGATAGCAAAGGCGTGCTTTCAGCTTTGCTGGACGCTATACTGAGATACAGAGGCTCAACCCACCGCCCGTCCGGCCATGCATTTCAGCCTACTAACAGCAACGAGACACACCTGGTTCGCGACATTCCCATCGAGGAAGCTGAGGAGAACAGACAACACCGTGTCTACGTTGCTTCCGACGAAGGCGGCAGAACTAGAGATAGAGCTGTTTACAGTCATACTTCTTCCGATCGACGACTCGGGAGCGTCTGATAAGAGGTGATGGGCCAACGCAAGTAGAGTGGGCGTCCCACCAATGCTGCCGATTACATCCTGAGCGAGGCGGGTCGTCCACACATGCGTGCGGTCACCCCGCAATCGCGCGTGGATCCCATGGTGGGGCTCCAGACATCGGCCGTTCATGGTGCGACCTGGCAATAGCGCAGCAAAAATGCGATATTCGGAGCCAAGCAGCATCCTCCTGAACCGCTCTTGCGAAGAGATGCTGGCAGGGTCGGCCCATAAGTCCAGGTCCGGAGCGGAGCGTCCGTCCTCAAGGGCTTCCTCGCTCAAGTTGTCCACGTGCCCCGCCAAGCGATTCAGCATCGACCTCACAACCTTGGGATGAGCTGCACTTGTCAGTAGCAATACTCCAGATGTCTGGCCATCTAGATCCCACCCTATGCTACACCGAGTGAGAGGCTCCGTCACGTGGCGAGGGTACGGGACGCAAGCGGAAAACACCACCTCCTCGTCTAGACAAACCTGCGCCCATAGGGAAAACGCGAACAGTACACAAAAGACAGCACATGCGTCAATGACAACTGTCTTGGCTTTATGATGCTTTCTGCAAGCCTCTCATTGTCACAGCGACGCCTAGGGAATCAACGGGCGTGCGCGAATTACTGTAGCCGTTAAACAACTCTACCTGGTATACCAGTATATTATAGCGGTACTCCGTAAATTAATACAAAGTAGGACCGGAGCCAGATTGTCTAGGGCCGAACACCGATTACGACGTACCAGGTACCTGGTACTGGTACCAGTATTCATTAATGTACCAGTTGATCATCCCATGACATCAAGAAAGTTGACGACAAGCTACTCCTTGCTGCATATCAGGAAAACAACTTGCTCCAACGGCACGATACTTCCACTTACCTCCAGCTGATCCTTGTTGAACATCAACGCGCTTGATCGCTTATGCCGAATGACCAAGGCATGCCATCTCCCGCCTACGAAGCCCATCTCACCCATGTCCGTCGTTAGGGTCTGCACGTGTCCGCTCCTCTTACCATCAGCCACCACCACGAACAGACGAGAATCCTGGATAGCGGGAGTGTCGCAAAGAGCGAGGAAATATTTGAACTATAAATAAATGTCAGAATGTGCGTTAAGATATTTACCACGGGATCAGCTTCGGCGCTGCTGGGCTGTACTCGTCGGGTCATGGTATTGTACCAGAAGGGTACCAGGTATCATGCTACATGTCACGTCACAGGCGAGACGTAAACATGCCCCACGGGTAAATAATATGTGTACGTACACACTTGTACCTCGAGGTAATAATCCACGCCGGAACCCATCTGGGTGGTAAGCGTCACAAGGTGAGCTCTCCTCTTGGTTCCATGCACACCGAGGGACGCCGAGCGTGCGGGTTGTTCCACCCTCACCCAGGAGACGATCTGGTACTCTTGAGCGAAAGGCCAGAAAACGGTAGGGAGCACCAAACCTGCCCCTTCTCCGTCGAAATTAAAAATGCTTTGCACCGCCGGGCAGTTCAATGCCCCAGTAGCAGCCATTTTTTTCTTGTTGGCAGCGATGTCACTTCGCGCCATCGCAGTCATCACAGCCAGAGCTTCCACAAGCGGCTGCGTCATCGCAGATGGCTCAACAAGTTCGCGCAGGAGTCCCTTCAGCTCGTCTACCTCCAGCCCGGCAGAGCATACCATTCCAAGGACGCGGCTGAGTACTTGGATCAGGGCGCTTTTGTCGGTGTATCGGTTGGTTTGGGCGTCTGTCCGACAAGTGAGCTCCTTGAGCAGCTCGAGCAAACACCAAACTATCTGCCTACTCTCACAGCTGAGTCGTAGGCGAATCACAGAACAAATACCAGCTCTCAAACCTTCGTCCATCAATGACAATATACGTGTCTGCATAGCTCCAGAAGCAGCCATGAACTTGTCTGGCTGGAGACGTAGACACAGATCACCTCCTGCTCGACGATTGACTACAAAAGCCCTCTGTTGAGGGCGTCGTGAACTCGACGCCGTCTCCTCTTGTACATCGTTATCGTTTGTAATAGCCAGCGGGACCAGCAGTCCGTCGAACAGGTTGCAAACGTCAGCATCAGCTGCAGAGTCCCGGCTTTCCACATGGGATGCCACGGTTCGCATACTATTGCTGCTGCGGCTGCAGGGTGCACAGCGTACCCAGATTCCGTGACGATCAATCAAACATTCAACATCCCTAAAAACAAAACTGGGGAAAACCGGTTCTTTATTAGAACCCTTTTTCCCTTTTGTTCTCGATCGTAGATTCTTTTGGGAGATCACACGCGAGCAGACAATCGAGACACCGCCATCCGAGACTCGACTCGAGACGACAGACGACAGAGGCTGAAGGCCGAGACAGATGTCTTGGCGGGGTGGGACTGCTTTACCTACCACCTTGGAGGCAAGGAAAAGGCCTGCTCAGGCGGTGGAAGAGTACAAGGTGTGGCTAAAAGCTGCTCCCGAAAAGAGAAGGAGGGAGGAGGGGTCGAGAAACGCGGCGAGATACTGCTGTACTCGGGCGCTGCTCTACGACGCTACATACTGGTATACGCTACGTACGAGTACACGCTATTTTCGCCTTCTATTTCGATGCATGTTGGGTGCTGGCGTATGAATGTATGTTGTGCCTCTCGTACCCAGTACGCTGGCACGTTGTACAACGCATTATTTGTAATGCATTATCTCTGTGTCGTAGCTTGTGACCACAAAGCGTGTTTCTCCTATTATTATACATATACCAGTATATGATAGGGTGAAGAATCAGCACGGACAATGGGTGTGCTGGATGTCGACGAGTAGAAGAACGGTTTACGAGTACCTCGTATCTCTCTTTTCTTCTTCTTCTTTTTCCTGTTTGGTAGTATGCGGGCCCTTCGGTGTCCTGCTGCCAGTCGTACAACG
>JAYJME010003919.1:0-11517 GCA_036873775.1 Costaria costata | reverse complement strand
CAGGGTCGGGACGGGCGAGTAAGCTGGGGCACGTCCAGGAAACGGCGCACCGAGAGGTGGACCCCACCTCGAGCTATTCCGTGGACGACTCCAAACCTGGTCTAGAACAAGCCCTTCGGCTGCTCTAGCGCAAGCCCCAACACTATCGTATATGTATTTACTAGGCTCCGCTACGCGTGCGGCTGACTCCGCCCGCTAGATTCGCGTACGACAGAATGCAACAAAACGTGTAAAGGGGGGATAAAGAAGCCCATGAATTGATGCAACTATGAATGATAGCGACTTTGAAAATGACAAGCGCTCCATGGTGCACGCAAAAAAAAGTGGATTCGACAAACAACAACCCGGACGACGCATGCATGTACTCCTACATACTAACTTTGGTATGGATTATACGAATTTCACGTAAAAGCACACAGCACCGAAAAGCCGGGCATGGCGCCGCACGGCCCTACGTTGCTGCGCTAAGCTGAGCTGTGTGTGATTTTTGTCGTTGTATGTACGTAGTACCAATACACTATACTGCTGTACCTATCAAAATGAGGCAGTTAGGTTGCCTTCTGGCTGAGTTTTGACGGGATGTATTTTCTGAGTCTATTTTTGTCTGTCAGTTTTTCGATTTTTTTCAGATTGTTTTACAAATACATTGAAATTGGTGTTGAATCGGCTAACTTGCCGCGTTTTGACTAAATTTCGACTCCGAGCCAAGGTTTGAGCATCCATACTTTGATTTTGTTCGCATTTTTGTTTTTTTTTAATATTGAATTTCGTGTGTAATATTTGTATGTTGAAATAAGTGTGGCCTCGGCTACCACACTCAGGTTTGGCAGGATTTCGATTCTGAGTCGATTTTTAAAAAGGGAAAAAGGCAAATCTCTTGAGAAGCTGGCAAGTCCCCGGAAAGAATTAGAGGAGGCGGTGTCCAAAGAAAAGTCTGAGAGAGGTCAGGGACGGACAAACAGGGCGAACTCAGGCGATTAATATCTACAAGTAAAGTCTATATACCGGGTATGATGTCATATTTCGTACTAGTATTAATAGTCGCAACTCGAAGTACTGAATGTTCACTTTATAATTATTGGTATATACAACGTGGCTTAGCCACGACTGGCTAACGCCCGTCTAGGGCAGGCTAGCGCCCTCCTACGGCTCCTCGCGTACCCGTAACGGCCGGGGATGCCATAGACAAACAGAGGCCATCAATGCGACATTACGCGCATGCCCTTAAAGACCGAGGATGTAAGAAATATATAGAGGCAGTCAATGCGACATAACGTACTGCCAAGGGCCGTGCAAAACGTAATTATCGTTGAGTGCAGAGAAAGAACGCCGAACAGGAAGAAACACAAACGATCCTGTTTTTCGTATGAATAGCTTTAGTTGTTCGTACAACAGCAGCACTGCGTATACACTACTCACCATAGGGCGGCGGCAGAACCAGCAGGAGTAGAAGTATACCATGGTATACAACATTATTAGTCGCAACGCTCGTACGAATATATACGACTAACAAAAAACTGCAGCTGCAGTAAAACGACAAACGGCAAGCCGTCGAAGTACCGCGTGCATACCATACTAGGTTGGGCAGCAGCAACCAGCATACAGGATGATACAAAAAACCTAGTACGAGTACTTTTTTGTAGTAGGTAGCACGGTGAGGGCTGGCAGGGTCGGGAGGGTGGAGCGCACGTCCAGGAAACGGCGCACATGAAGGTGGACCTCACGTCGAGTTATTTCGTGGACGGTTCGAAACCAGGTCTAAAACAGGTCCTTCGGTTTCTCTCGTGCAACGTCGAACATTCTAGTATTTCCATGTGCTATTTTGTGTTCCCATCCGACAACGTGATTATCGTGTTGAGAACCTCCACGTACAAAACCCAGCAAAATTGTTAATATTTTCTGTGACGCATGTTGAACTGATACCACCGTTGAGCATTCCTTGCCCGACGGCGAAGGTGCCACAGGCGTTGGACAAGACACAGGTATTCCTCCAACTACTATCGCCACGAACACATTTATTGGGTGAGTTCACCGAAGCTGCTGTTGTGCCATATGAACAGTCGGGATTAGTGCAAGTCGATGATCGTGGTGTACAGAATCTACCTCCGAACTGGCAGAATGCATTCCGAAATTGGCAGGAAACCCAGCTAAAATTCATATCCTTTGCCCCTTAGCGGCGGAGCGGTAGGAGTGCGTCAACTCACCACTACTACTGCCACTACTACCGCCACGACTATTATAGCTGTTGCTACTTTAGTGCGAGTGTATAAAAACAAAACAATCCAGAATTATCTCTTGGCCAAAAAGATAGGTATCATGATTTATCGCACCCACCCCCAAACTGTCATATATGTAATATGTGCCGGTGTATCCCAACTAAACACGTGCTGCTGCTGTGCCAAATAAATGGTGCCTCTTGGCTCTACTTGACTCTACTTGACGAAGGTGCCGTTACGTATTGCTAATACTCGTTCGTAGCAGCAGCAGCCGCCGCACAAATATTTTGTACGTACATGTAACTTCTACAACAACAGCAGCGACCAGCACCAGCTGTACGACGAGCAGCAAGCAGTATACGAAGTACACTATAATGTAAATAAATACTGGCAATAGTTTCTCTTTGAGCCGGTATGAGACGTACGACATAGAACGAAAAAATGACGCACGAAAAAGGACCAAAACAAAAAAAAACTCGAAGAATATCGGATACACCGAGAGCCTCGAAGATAAATGGAAGAAATAACTCCTGACAAAACAAAAGAGAAATAAGGATAAACCTCGGGACTCAATCACGGGCCTTGCTGTCTTCAAAGTTAGCAGCCTAGCCGTTGACCTACTGTACAACAAACGCTTACTTGTACGACAGACGTTGTGCTTCCATCCATTTCCGCCAACCCGATTGCTTCTCACCTTTCCATCCTATTCCCATCCCGCAGTGAGCAAAGTTTGGAACTTTTTCCCATACCGTCCCTCGGGAAGACCCACTTTATTTCCGCCAGCGGCGGGGAAATTGGTTACCGTCCCGTGCCGCGCGTCGCCGCGCGTACCGCGCGTATCGTTGAAAAACTGAAGGAACCATTTCCGAGATTTTCGATATGGCCCGAGACAGATATCGTGATATCCACGATTTGTTTTTAAACACCCTCTGCAGCGATGGAACCACGAGCGCTACAGTTGTAAGCCTGCTGTGCAAGTGAGCTCGTTAGAATACTCTTGTCAAGAACAATGGAAGCATGTGAGAGGTGTGACAAATCAAAGGACCTAAAATCAGCGTTCCTCCTTGTTGACAAAGCACCACAGACGATATATCTTTACTGCCCTCGTCGTGTCATGAGAATCGTATCTTGCTACCCCGCGCTTCGTGCTGACGGTCCGGTTCGCCCTGTGCCCGGTTTTTCTCGCGCTCGATGTCCATTTATGTGTGTGTGGGGGGGTGGATGTATATGCCACAACAGGAACAAGCCACCCGCCCAGCAATAGCAGCAGCAGTAGCAGCAACGGACCTGCTGCTGATGCCTGTGCTGCTGCTGATCGTATACCAGTAGGAATTAAAAATAAATTTTATTGCCTTTTGTTATCCTCCTTTTCTTTATAGCAGTCGCCTCCAAGCTGGTTCACGCAACCTCTTCTCCTGCGGCCTAGCCACATAACCCGCCAGCTGCATCTACTGCGTCCTCCCCTGCCTTGGGGCTGTCAGAGAGGCGGCCCGCGTCTAATGTTCTGGGATCGCGAGGCTGCTGAGGGGCGTGCGACGCAAACTCGTGTGACCATCATGCAGGAGTCCCATTATGTCCGCAAATGTATATATTTTTTCATTACTAAATTAATACTCAAACAGCCCCAATGTTTGAGTGGAAATGATCAGTACCAAATCGCCCGGAAATATAATACGTAACCGACCCTTGCATTCACGGACAAGCGAGGCACGGTATACGTGAAAAACTCTTCACCAACTCTCTAGGCCTATTTTTTACAGAGGAGTCTGGAAAAAACATAACAAAACCAAACAAGAATCCTGAGACTTAACATGAAGGTTTGGCTACGGGCTTGCGGTGATATTTATCATTTGAGCGTGGTTGCTCGTATGCTCGTGTCATTGGAGCTGTGCGTTCTCGTCTGCTCACCCTAGCCTCGTGGCCCCTGTGTCCTTGACGAGCACCATGCTCACATTGCACATGGTACGTTGCAATACTATTGATACTACTGCGGTCTATCGTATGCACAGTAGCTTACCAATAGCGAGTGTGTTTCCTGGTTTCCCTCTGGACGAAATATGGGGACCGTTATGGTGTTTAATAAATTGAATACAAAAGGTCCCTTAACCTTTCGTCGAGACTGGTAGCATGGTCTTTACGTATTGGACGAAGGTTGGTCTGAACGTCGTCTATGTAGTACGTACCTCTATATGAAATATTAAGCTCTCAGGAAAGTGAAAACATATTACCGGCTGTGAGTATAGTACATTTGCCTATGCTGCTGTCAGACGAGTTCGTGGCAATTACGTGGCGTAGAGCGATGCCGTACAGAGGAAAAGAGGTGTATACGCTGGTTGAACCGGTCAAAACGGGCCCACACACAGAGAACAAAGGACCGATCCGTACCGTGATGTACAGGATTCCACCGACATACAGTGGTGAGCCGTACCACGATCGTCACAGACTCCACCCACTTACATCGACACAGGTAGTACCATCGGTGTATCGCATACCCGGATCTTATCGAACTAACCTCGGCGACTGCACTTGCAGGGCCGTTTCTCCAGATCAATCATCACCGAGGCAAAAAATTGCCTCCACACATGATAGAAAACCCCCTACTGCATGAAACCCCCAAACACTCGCAAATCTATTCCAAGACACAGAGTACAGCAAACAGACCCCGTACTCGGTGCGCGATGAAACGGGTCTTGAACAACTTATCACCAACTGCCAGGGAAAACGGCAAATCGCAATTTCCACATTTAATAATTCCCGAAGGAAAACGACAAACTTGGATACTAGCAATGCGCTAGTAGATCCTGCGCTGTCATCTCCAAAATAGTGGCCTGTGAAGTGAGGGCGTGTCTTACCTTAGGTTACCTTGCTGGAACGATTGGAACGAAACGAGAATACTCGCGGTCGTTCGTTCCGTTCGAAGCTGTGTGTGTCCGATGTGAATTTGCGTATTCTGGGCAACCGACCCGAACAGAAAGTTTCCAGATATTTTCTCAGCTGGCGTTTGCTGCGGGACCGTGCAGCTTGATTCTAGGACAAGAATACGGTCGCATAAGCAGAGAGTGCTTTCGACACAGAGGACGAAAATATAACGCCAGGAAAGCCTCACAGCAGGACGTGCTCGCCGTTATGTGGCACCCTCGGGAACAATCTAGAAGTTATCATATCGCTGTCGCGGCTCGACCAAGACTCCTAAACTTTCTATGAACATCGGTTCCACACTTTTGACAGATACACATCGCCTGAAACT
This sequence comes from Costaria costata, assembly GCA_036873775.1. Taxonomy (NCBI): domain Eukaryota; class Phaeophyceae; order Laminariales; family Agaraceae; genus Costaria; species Costaria costata. The sequence goes on along the minus strand of JAYJME010003919.1, from coordinate 6,054 downwards.
CGGTGGCCACTCGGTTTGTTTCCCTTGTGCGCCTCCTGGTCAGGCCATGACCGTGCCGCGTGGCTCCTGCGGCGGGCGCGTCTTGTGGCGTTCACAAATGCTCCATCCCGTGCTGACCATGACACCACATGTGCTCCAGGTGCACGCCCGTACCCCCGTGGGCCTCCAGCAAGTGTCGCCACAGTTCCAGCACGAACCAAGTCATGTACATCACGTTACAAGTTGGCTGTTGCGTTCCCCTGAACAAGGATTACTGTTTTGACGCATCGGCTTACGTTTTGCAAAATTACGGACAGGGTGGGAATGCCAATAGTCCATTCGACTTGATAACCAATCAGCAGCAAATCTTGGGGCAACTAACATCATTCCTTTCCAAGTTACATGCCTTTCAGAGGAAGTTAAGACACGCCCTGAAAAGGCATTCTACCCGGTGTTCTCTTTCACTGTTGCCCGTTTCAAGTTACCAACTTACCTCTTTTACTACAGAAACAATATGTTGCCGCACTAATTTCAGTTCATTTGACCCCAAAACTCGGGTGAAGTTCAAGTCAATGCCCGGGTAAAACGGCAGTTTCAGTACCAAATATTTCCAATTCAATTCCAATAAATATTTCTCCAAATAAACCAAGACAGTAACTACGGGAAGGGAAAATCCAACAACCGAGAGTAGGCTGGAAAACCCTCAAGTTAAACCATTATGACCGTCTTCACATAGATGTCATACCGCCCGATAGCATAGGCCCCCCTTTTGTATAATCTATAAGAGCATGGCAACAGCGCGTCCCCGATAGAAATCACCTCAAATCTAAGCAATATCACCCCCTCCTGTAGATACTCCCCACTGGCATGCAAACGACAAAAACGCCTTCGTGTGTAACGATTTGGTATGAGAATCAGCATGCTGCTCTGCTGATGGTACGTGGGCAATCTTAAACACCCCCTTAACCATATTATGATTCAGTAGAAGAAAGCGTAAAGTGTGTCTGTATCCAAGAGAAGATCGTGCATCTTACAACAACCTCACGAACTCCTCATATGACACAACCGTTAGCTACCAGCAGTATTGCTTGGATCCGATTCGATCGTCCACACATACCATTAAAACATTGTGCAGTAGTACGCCTACCTTACATAATGAGCACCATAATTTGTTCTATCATACCGGTACTGCTGTAAGATATGATATATCATGTTCCAGGTACGATGTATTTTCTGCCATACACCAGTACAAGGTGGCGGTTTACTGCTGTGTTGCTGCTGTTAGTTACATTGGTACAAACTACCGACGGTTTCAATATGAGCTGCGATATGCACATTATTCAGCACCTTAACATGTCCGCGACTAGAATCGTGCCATCACAGACCCCCTCTCGTGGTGCTCCGCAGCAAGACAACCATAATTCCAAAAAAAGGCCATCACGCTGTTATAAAACATAAACCTGGGTAAGCATGCATCCGGAAACCAGCAGTGGTTTTCATACACATCCTTGACATCATGCACAGCACTAGAGTAAATCAAGCAGCATCACAAATAGATTCGGTCCACCATACCCTGGTGTGAAAGAATACCAGGGAACAAGTACACCACAATTACGGCAATGCCGCCACAAGCCCCCCCTCGTGATAATTGCTACAGTAGTAGCGGTAGTGACCAAAACGTAAATGGATACAAACACAGCAGTACAAGAGCATCATGAACTGATGTACGTAGGATCAGGTAGCACGACAAATATTTGTCGTCCATCATGCCATGGTATCAAATAGTACTTGCGTACAAGTATACAACAATTACCTCCTGGTAGTAATGTCGGAGACTTTAGGGCGTTGGCATAGCCTTAGGATAGGGGAGCTGTTCACCTACAGGTGTTCTCAGTATCATGTACTTACCACCTTACGATACGTGGCTCCTGTTATCCTCATATCTTGTCCTGCGAACTACGGGTCATCAGTCTTACCAAGTGCGAAGTATGGTCTACTACGTGTACGCTCACTGCTGCTGGCATCATCGCTCCTGTCGTGGCATCCCTCCTGGTCTACCGGCGGCCCGACCCCTTCGTGGGGCTAGTTAGGTATGGCTCAGACGTGCCCCATGGGCTGCTTTGTGCGCCAGCACCAGATATTGTTATGTGCGCTGGAGAACTGCTCCCTGTCTTTTCGACATGTATCGAGGCCGTGCTCCCCGGGGTACTAGTCCTCACGGCCCTTGAACATTCCCATCTCCCTTAAGTCCTCTGTCATGCACATGTACTCGTTTGCACCTCTGTAACATCCTCCCCAGCTGATTCGCTAAGAAAGACAGCCACGCGATACACCAGAGGTGCACTAGAACGGAGTTCGTACTTTCGTCAACTCCAGATTCCCAGGAATTCGTTCAAGGGGTGCTTGTTTGGTAGGTTTGCTGCCACCTCGACATTTTGTCGCTGCTTTGCACCGTCACCCGAGACGTTGAAATGACTCTCGCCTCACACTGACTTCTTGCCGGCGAGCTGCGAATTCCTGGCAACGCTCCTGTTTGGTAGGCTAGGTGCGACCTCGACTCTTTGTCGCTGCTTCGCACCCTCACCCTAAACTTTTCCCGTTGCTGTCTACTGCCCCCCACAGAGGGACTAGCACGTTTTCTAGAAGTAATGTATACTTGAAAACTACTGTTAGTGTTTGGCTGTACCAACAACTAATAGCGCATGTGCCTTTAGGTAGTATGCTGTGTATATTGGTATGATGATGTCCATGATAAAAATAGTATCTGTTTGCTGTTATGGACTGTTTATTTATGACTTAGTATGAATCGCACGGGCATGATATAAACATCTAGATTGGAGACGCGATCAGCCCCCATCACCTCGCCTGAGCTTGCAGGGCCCATGTGACGACGAGTGGGTGCTGCGCACTAACAAAATGCGATGCGTCGCGGCATACAGCAGCCTCTTTTCACCACAGATCTACCGTTGGATGCATGGGAGAGTAAGATGTCATTACTTCTGCATACCGAAAATCGTATGTAAAGAGTCCGGACTCTGCTGAGCGGGGCTTACCGTACGACCCCATCTGGGTGACGGAACCGACCTCCCCCACCCACACTAACCCTCTCACAGCGTACAGGCACAGAACCTCTTCTGAGTCCTACCTCAGTCCGTCTTTAAAAATGCGGAAAGCGATCATTGCCTACCGAATGCCACTTCCGGACGACGGGCTCAGCAATGATCCCCTGGCTGCACTTACTGTCGTAGTCGTTTTCAAGCAAAGGGGTAATACTTTCGCTGTGTCATTGGTTAAGCTCGTTAACGACATGCTTGTTTGGCTATAAGTCAGCATGTGGAACGAACCTTGACCTCCCCCTTATGGCGCATGGCAGCGTGTGAGGTCGGCGTCTAAAACAAGTACAGGAGTGTGATGAGTCGCGGTGGCCTGTCTTCACCGATAGAATTACCGTCGGACGCACTGAAGGAATGCGCGAGACTACCCTCGTGCATACCGGAGCTCGTACAGAGCCCGGACTATGCTGAACGGCACGTACCGCACGACCTCGTCAGGTGGCGGGCTCGGTGCTCGCTCACCCATGCTAAACCTCTCACAGAATAGCTTACAGCTACGGGACCCTCTGGCGCCCTTACTTCGGCTATCCCGTAGCAACAGCTGATCATCGTCTCTATGACGGTCACCCTTATACTGTCAACACTCTTGTGAAGTGTCGGGAACCCCGGCACCACACGACACGCGGTCGGCTTGTAAACCTACCGCGAGCCGGAGGTGACAGCAATCTGTCACCCGCTCTATCATGTCTCGCTCGTAAACAGGTATAGTTCTATGTGTGACTATGAGTAATGGCGGTAGTTATACTAATGGTACGAGAAGCATGAACGTTAGTTAGAATATCAGTCACTACTTATTAGATTACAATGGTCCGATATTTTAGAACTTAACTAATTCAGATTGCTACCATGTAGTTTTAGGTGTTGAGCATCGTCTCAGTACCCGTATTAACACTCTCTAATAAATATACTTAATTCAGATAAGAGTTGCCTCATGGATCACGCGCGCGCTCGTGCTTGCGCTCTATTTCCTCCGCCTCGAACGGGATGCGTGGTCAATGGTCAAATTACTAAGGCACGCAACACATGAGTACCCCCCCCCCCCCTCTCTCTCTCTCTGTCTGTCGGTCTGTCTCTCTACTAGCAATCTCGCTCACTACGTTCACAGGTGATCTGATTGCCATGTCGCGGCATCTCCCGGCAAATCGTGTTGGACTCCGGGATTGTGTCCGAACAGCAGTAGATTCAGCCTGCTCATCATGTCGTGTGCGAACATCAGTAGGCTCAGCCTGCTCCCACTTTTTACGTTGCATATGTTTTCAACAGCAGCAGGCTCAACCTGCTCCCACTTTTTACGTTGCATATGTTTTCAACAGCAGCAGGCTCAACCTGCTCACCACTTTTTCTTTTCTTTTGTTTCTTTTTTTTTCTTGCGTGATAAAGGCTTGTGGACTTACCTACAACTGGTGTCGTTGTTTATCTTGACAACAGAGCGCACCGCAGCAGTATCAACAATACAGCAATACTAGCAATGCAGCAGTTCACCAGTGCAGCGGTGCCAGGCCCGCAGAGCAACAGTACAGCAGTACCACAACCGAGTACGGCAGTACTACAGTAATAAGGCATACCTGTACTGCATAAAGTGTTTCTACTACTTGAGTATCGTGTCAGTTGACGACACTCCCCACTATATGTAGTGGGTTCCAAGTAATAGCAAGATCTACAGGTCCTAGGTACTACAAATAGGTGCTAATATAAACACTTCGCAATTTTTGGAATGCATTATCTCTGTGTCGTAGCTTGTGACCACATAACGTGTTTCTCCTAAGGTAAAAAATCATCGCAGACAATGGGTGTGCTGGATGAAAATTTAAAATTCAGCATGGTTTGCTGGATAAGCGGTATACCAGAAGAACACGCACTGTACACGCACTGCTGTTGTTTTGTGTGCCAAGGTGCGGATTCCAACTAACAGTATACATTAAACAGCAGTGTTGGTCCGGCATTGTCAGTGCGGAACCTTGCCGTATAACAATACTCGCTAACAACGTGGCTCCTCGAACCATCCCGGGATAGTGCTGTACTCTGTAGGATGAGGTCCCGACAAGCGATTGTCACCGCGCTAAACAAGGACCCCACACTAAAGGGTACCGCACTAACGCGGAGCCACGACTGTATTATACAAACAAAACAACAGGAGCTTCGACCTCTTGCTGCAAACTATCGGCGTGCTCCTCCAGGCCCAAGGCCAAGCAAGCCCGCGGGTAGGCACCTCACAATGTACACAGCAGTCAATGTATACAAAACGGCACTTCTCACGAGTAGTGTGGCCTTTGTATTTATGAATCATACACCCATGGGCTCGTATGGCGAAAACGGTCATGGCCCACATATCTAGACCGACTGGTACAGAATTACGAGAACACAGCAGCCTCCGCACGAAGTATGCTCAGAGTAAACAATAGTGCAGCCAATAAGGCGACAACAACCACCACCCCAACAACAACAACCTGCTGTATGCGTGTCGTGTTGTAGAGCGCCTTGGATTGCTACAACCGCGATCTTCATGCTTCGTCAAGTGTTCTCACTGGATTTCGTGCGTACGATATGATACGAGTACTGCTGTTGTAGTACCAGTTATGAAATGGCATGACCCTCTACGTACGTACAGACACGTATCATATAATACGCACCTGGTATAAAAAACAAAAAACAAGAAAAAATGTTCTACAGGTACGAGTACTTCATCAACAAGCAATTTATCTATCGGACCCAGGCCGCGTTACAGGAGTAGCTCCAGGCATGCATCTCGGATTGGACACCATGTCGGAGACTTTTAGTCGTTTGCATAGCCGTAGGATAGGGGTGCTGTTCACCTACAGGTGCTCTCGGTATCATGTACGTACCACCTTACGATACGTGGCTCCTGCTCTGCTCGTATCTTATTATGTTGGCTATGGACCCTCAGTCTTACCAAGTTCGAAGCATTGTCTACCACCTGCACGCTCATTGCTGGCATCATCGC
>JAYJME010003918.1:0-11518 GCA_036873775.1 Costaria costata | reverse complement strand
GCGGGTACCACGGGTGTGACATGGCCTGCGGTGGGGCGGTGTATGCTAGGCCACCGTCGGACTCTCTGGGGTGGCCTCTGCACGTCCTCCGAGACGACCTCGATATGACGAGGCCTTCTTGAAAGCAAACAAACTTCGACGGCGGTCTTGCATACACGTCCCGACCAGCAACTAAGGCTCCCCCGCGGTACCAGACACAAAGAGGGCTGTGCACCTCCTCCGAAACGACCTCCATGTGACCGAGGTCTCCTCGGAAGCAAGCAAACTTCGACGGTGGCCCAGAAAATAACGCCCCACCGCAGCCAAGTTAGACACAATAAGAGGGCTTCTTGTGTCTGGTAACGCGGGTGTGACTTGGTTTCAGTAGAGCGGGGTATGCTAGGCCGCCGTCGATTTTTTTGTTGTCTTTGAACACGCCTCGCCGCATCAAGGTCGTATCGGAGGAGATTCAGTGGCCATCCAAGAGAATGGCTCTTGCGCTCCGACCGTGGCCTAGCATACACCGCCCCACCGCAGGCCAAGTCGCGCCCGCGGTACCAGACAAAAGGAGAGGGCGGGGGCACCGTTACCTGCCGTGACCTTCTCTCGCCTTCTCGTTGTGCCTGGTACCGCGGGTGCGACTTGGCCTGCGGTAGTTCGGTGTATTCTAGGCCACCGTCGGAGTTTGTTTTCTTTTGGGGAGACCTCGGTCACATCGGGGTCGTTTCGGAGGAAGTGCACAGCCCTCTTTGTGTCTGGTACCGCGGGGGAGACTTGGTTGCTGGTCGGGAGGTGTATGCTAGACCGCCGTCGAAGTTTGTGTGCTTTCAAGCAGGCCTCGTCATATCGAGGTCGTCTCGGAGGACGTGCAGAGGCCAACCCAGAGAATCCGACGGTGGCCTAATAATAGCATACACCGCCCGACCGCAGGCCACGTCATTCCCGCGGTACCAGACAGGGAGAGGGCAAGGTGTCTGGTACCGCGGGTGCGACTCGGCCTGTGGTGGGGCGGTGTATGCGAGGTCACCGTCAGAGCGAAGCGTCATTCTCCGGGATGTCCGCTGCACCTCCTCCGAGACAACCCCGATGAGACTAGGCCTCCTCAAAAGCAAACAAACTCCAACGGTGGCCTAGAAGACTGCCCCACTGCAGCCAAGTCGCGCCCACGGTTCTCCCTCTGTACCCCGGGCACAACTTGGCCTGCGATGGGGCGGTGTATGCCAGGCCACGGTCAGAGTTTGTTTCCTTTTGAGGAGGCCTCGTCACGTGGGGGTCGTCGTGCCCTCGCCCTTTCATTGTGCCTGGTACCTCGAATGCGGCTTGGCTGTGTGTGTTTTTTTTTGTTTTTTATCCCTGGTTGCGGTGGGGCGGTGTATGCTTGGCCACCGTCGGAGTGAAGGCTCATTCTCTGGGATGGTGTCTGCACCTCCTCCGAGATGAGACCCCGATGTGACGAAGCGTTCTGATTGTGTCGCCTGTGCTCTGTCATCGATGTGCATATGTTGTGCTATGGGCCCACAAAAGAGCCTGTTCTACTAAATGAACTGCCGGTCTGTCTGTCTGTCTGCCTGACTATCTGCCTGCGTTGTGCCTTATCTGAGTGCCCTGCGCCATCGTTCACATCACCGGCGGGGTGAGGCCTGTCAAACGCGCAGACAAGCTGTTGTTGTATCTTCGTACCAGCGCAATCCCTCCACCGCTTCACCCCCATCCCATTTAACTTGTTTTTCACCACCTTCTCGGCCTATCTACCCCCCCCCCCCCCCGCGCGCACGATTCGCTACGTGCGATTCTATTTCCTTTTGCACCCGTTCCTCCCCCAAGTTTATGATGGAGAAAGGCCTGAGCGTCAGCTATACCGGCGGTCTATCGTCGTACGCGCTGACTCTCATGGTGGCCAGGTGCGTAAGGCGTTGATTCGTCAACAGGCGTAGGTCGGTTGGTTTCGGCAAAAAAGCGGGGTGTTGCTAATCTGTGCGAGTACTTCGTGTACCTTTTCTGGGTCGTACCTTTTCTGGGTCGGGCGAGGGAAACAGTGAGGAAATAAAGTGACGATCATACAGTGGTGCTCGACAAAAAAGAGGAAACAGCCTACACCTTCCCAAGGTCAAAATAAAAAAAACGGACAGTGCTGTGGGATTTTTGGACGAAATTGCAAAAAAGCGAGTATTTTTCAAGGATAAGGTTATATGAGAGATAGAGAACCGTTTCGAGCATAATCTGCTATTTGTTCGTTCTAGTGAGAGTTGTTATAGAGATAAGTGGCGTTTTGGTCATGATCTGTGGCTAATGAATTCACTTTGATGGCAGCAACGTGGCATTGTTTGGTTCATTGCGTGAGTGAGAATACCAAGAGGATGCCGCACGAGACGGTGCTGGCAGACTGGTAGAACACGCGAACAGACAGGGCTGCTGCCTGCCTGGTTAGCGGTTGCTAGGCCAGGTATTTCGCGATTTCTTCACCATTGGGTGAGTTGTCAAGGAATGGGTCGCCCTGGGTTGCCTGGAGCTTGCTGGGGCAGAAGCGGTGTGGGCAGCGTCATACCGGTATGTTCCTTTGTTGCTTGTTTACCTCTGATGTTCGAGGGCCGAGGGCGTGATATTTCAGATGACTCGAGCCAATTGCGAGGTGAGTTCTGTCCATCGCTCAACTTGGCGAGTATCGTCGGAGCAATACAAAACCCCAACTTCAACTTACTCGTAGCTATGTGCCAGGTACCTGCTACGACCAAGCACAACCAAGCACACGCTCGTTCGCCCGGCAGACGGCTGAATCGTGGAAATTCGAGATCACCGCACTTTAGCTTCTAGCGAAGACAGTACTACTGTACGAGTACCCGAGAGAATCGTCACATTCGGTGGCAAACGATCAGGCTGCGAGAAAAGCGAAACTACAGCGTGTTGCGCGTGACGTGATGATACGAGTATACAAGGCACACAGAATGTTTGTAATCGTATGGTACTTGTACGAGAATTAATAGTATACGAATTACTTGTAATAAGAAATAATCGTATGATGCTTGTACGAGTATACAAGGCATACTGAAAGTTTGTAATCGTATGCTATTTGTACGAAAATACAAGGCATACTAAACGTTTGCAATCGTATGGTACTTGTAAGAGTATAATTTCAATCGAGGGTGACAAAACAAATCTTCGGTGCCAAAAGATACTCGTTATTGCAGGCAGTAGTCGCTAACAGCAGTGCAGGAAGTTGCGCAGCTGGCAAAATATATACCAGGTATATACTTATGTACACTGCTGTTGGTTGAATTGCGAGCAGTAATAATATCGGAAGAAAAGGCCTTTACTGTTACGTTAACAGAACGGAAAAATACAACAACGAACCAACGAACAACCCCCCCCCCCCGGACAATTTGGTGAAACTCACAGCTGCTGACGTTTTCGTACCACGTAATTCAATTAAAAAAACAAAAACAAAAACAAACAGAAAACGCTGTGTACTCGTACTCGCAGCCCATTTCTCGCCTGTTCGACGTCGTACAGGCCCATGTCGCATACGGTGGCAGAGGTCCTTCCCCTGACATCCTTCGCGCCCTGGTCAGCGCCGTGATTCAGGAGCATCTCCACGATCTCCAGCTTGCCATGGAAGCTGCTGCAGTGCAGCGGGGTCCAGTTGTTGTCACCCTGTCTCACGACAAGACCGACAACAAGGCGGAAGGGCGAGGCTTCAGCGAAATTTTCTTGGCTTCAGGGTACCACTCTGTCCGTTTTTGGTATTCAATATGAATATCAAACGGTGCTTACATATCCGGACAGAGCGGTATGTATTTGCTGATCTACGTGATATTCTTGTGCGTGCATGTGTAGTTATACAACTCCTATCACTGCTACTATTGCTACTATTGCTACTAATCCTTCTTCTTCCTCCTCCTCCTCCTACTCCTGTACTACCCCTCCTTCTCCTCGTCCTAATATTACTATTACGGGGGACCATAGTAAATAGGACCAAATCTTGTTAGCAAAAATAGGGAAATATATAGGTTTTGGTGTCAACAGTAGGTTCTATTGTGTCTACAGTAGGTCATATTGACTATGGACCAAATAATGTTACCAAAAATAGGGAAATATACAGGTTTTGGTGTCTACAGTAGGTCCTATTGTGTCTACAGTAGATCCTATTAAATATTGTTCCCCGTAATACTATAATACTACTGTAGTATTTCAGAGACATGTGTTACTCGTAATACTCTGTTGTCATGTATGAAACGCTTATACCTGCGTTAACCTCCCGCTACCACCACCACTACTACTACCACCACTGCTACTATTACTATTATATTATTCCAGGTATATATGTTACTCGTACGTACTGATGTCTTATATAATACTGTACCTGCGCGTTAATCTCCGCTCCCGAATCTAGCAGGGCGGATACCACCTGCTTGTGCCCTTCCTTCGCAGCCCGGTGCAACGGAGTGCGCCGCCATTTATCTCGCTGGGTTGGAGGACAGAGGACATAGGACGACAAAAAGAAAAAAAACCAAGCAAACCATTAAGAGACAAGAAAGAAGAGGACAACAAGAAGACATAATATAACAAGAGGGACCAAATAACGAAATGATCAGGCACAAAAACGGGGAGTTCGATATGACACCCATCGCATACACGAAAAACCGAATCGATACGATTTCGATACTCTGTACGTAGTCAGCACGTCGACAAATGAGAAAAAAAAACGTTCAGGCTCAGCACAAACCATCACGCGGATGCCAGGGGTTGGGGGGCAAAACACGTTCAATACGATACATCGAAAGCTCGATATTTCGATATATCGAAACATTAACCTTCGATACGTCATCTACCGCTAATTGGGTGAACCCCAGCGCTCCCTTTACTCCTCGTATCGATCAACCTAGATGAACTAGTAGACCTACTACAGGTACTACTGATGCAGTACTGCAGCCGCGTAGCATTAACACATTACACATACTTAGTAGCAGCTAAAGGTTATCCCGCGATGTGTGATGCTTGAGTTGACGCGACGGATGGGCGAAGAAACAACCAATAACCATCAACGCAAGCGTAAACGAACAAACGCGGTGGTTGACCGCGCCGAGGTCACTTCCCCGCACGCGCGGGCATTGCGGTAAGCTTACCGTATGGCAGGATTAGTCTGGGGTGTGATAGAATGGTTTGCGGGTGCAACTGTATATCAATGTGGTTCATGGTACGATATACGGTAATGTTTTGCAGCATGATACGATGGTTTGCGGTATGTTATTAATAGGATGGTTTGCGGTATGATCTCATGTTTTGCGGTATGACAACAATATTTTGCGGTGCGATACGGTGGTTTGCGGTGTATAATTAATAGTATGGTTTGATATTTGAGGTACGATAGCGTGATATGCGGCATGATAAGGAAGGTTTGCGGTATACCAATAATATTAGTAGTATGGAATGCGGAATGATGTTGACGGTATGATAATAAGAGTATGATTTGCTGTAAAATAGGATGTTTGCGGTGCGATAACATGATTTTGCGATTACGGTGCGCATGTCAAGATGACAAGGCAGTGCATTGTTCCGCCCGCCGCCAACCAAGCCGGAGCGGTCGAACTCCGACCGAAACATCGGAATCAGGAAAAAGAAGGCGAAGCGACGCCGCCAACACTGTCTTAGGTCCGAGTCTTAGTTTGTCCGCCTACCGCAACTCTGCTGTGCGCATCGTATACATCAGCGGGTGATCGTTGCATATTTTCGATATCAACATATATACCATCATCTGACCAGAATATATACTAGAGTCGTATGTACGGCACTAAACACAAAATACATCCAGCATTTTATCACATGCTCGCTGCCTGCTGCGTATCAACTTATAGTTGGGTTCATCACAAAAGAAAGATCGAAAGAGATCCTCCAGCGTCTCAGTCACTGCCTTCTGCAAAATTTAAGTCTGATCGACTACAGCAGATGGACGATACTTCAACATCTCTACCACAGGCGCGCCCCTTCTGTATAAGAGTAATAAGTATTAAGTCTGACCGCCGGGTAGTCAACAGAAGAAGTAGGTCGTATCAAATAATACCCCAACACCTCGATCACAGGCTCGCTGCCCTTTACGAGAGGTAAGTCTGACCGAGCACAACATGTACAAGAGCAAGAGAGACATACCCCAACATCGTCACTCAAGGGCTCGCTGCTTTTCCTGCGCTCGTATACTGCACTTGTAGCATAAACGCGAGCAGACGCGTACTTTATTGTGGCAAAAAGTAGACGGTTCAACGTTTACAGTGAGAGCACGCGGAAACACTTAAAACATATACAATACCGCACCAGTCTACCGGTACGTAACGAGCGGCAGGAAGTGGGGTAAGCCCGCCGCGCAACAGTTTACTGGTGTATGCTACGATCGTCAGTCATACCGTAAGCCATACAAAAAAATGCCTCTTCCCTTCCCCGAGGCGGCTACAAGTTGCTCACAGCTGCATACTACTGCGAAGTATATACCATCACACGAGTACTCTGCAACATCATAAACCAACCAAATAGTCGTTGTCAACACAAGCGCCCGTCCTTTTTCGGCAAAGAAGGGTCAAACATGCACAAAATACTGCTTTACCTGGTATGTAACATAGACTATCGTCTACTCTACCAAGGTACCGGTATACACTGCCACCGTCTCCTCCTACCGATCATTGGCTTCGAGCGCCGGCAGTGCACCACCAACCACCTCATGTCGCTCGCCAAATCCCTCAAAAAAAATTAAACACGAGAGCGTCGAGAACGACCATCCGAAAACGGCGTCCCCTCTTTGCGTGGGCCCGCGCAAGTACAACGGACGAACACTGAGCGGACAACGCGCAAGACGATGTTCGGGACGATGGCCGGTGAGGAGAATCAGGCCGGCACGGAAATAACTGGTTCCAATATCTAGCGGACGACCTCAAGGTGTTTCGAGCCACCGTGGAATCCACAGAAAGGGCCCCTTTGTTGTTAGCAGTACACGGCGCTGTGCCCCCCGGCGGCTTAAAAGGGGGGCAAGTGGTGGGGGTATGAGGGGGCGGGGGGCGGAGAGGAGCTGGCTACGCCACGTAGCACATAACGCCATGAGTGGCGGAAAAGGAGGAATGGAGGGGTGGGGGGTGGGCGGGTAGACGTACTGATACCGCTGTCGACGACAGCAAAAACAGGGAAGATGGCAGATCGCGTGGCAAGGTTGAGGTTCCAGATAAAGCCAAACACCTCATTTGTTTGGTGGCCATCCCTGCGTCCCCAAAGGCTTACCTGGTATGTATGAACCCTTTTACTACCCCAAAAAAGTATGCCACACTATTTCCAAGCGGTTTTGTCCCAAAAAAAACGTTTCCGGCTCTAAGAAGGCAACACAAACTATAAAAATGCCCTTTACGTACTTGTTTGTTCAGAATAGATTCACGGCGGAACATCGAAGCTATTTATATTGGTCAATAAGGGGGGCATGTTTTCGGTCCAAGGGGGCTGGTGATCATAGTCAAAAAGGGGTAATATACGGAATATACATATGTGTATTAGATTGCGGGGGGCATACCCCACCGAAATTGTAGTCAAACGGGGGGATCCGTATGCACCCTTCTGCGCCACGGTGCCGTCAGCCCAATAAAGAGTGAGAAAAAAAAAAAAATGGAGGTGTGCGCGCTCTGCATGGACATGAATCTGGGGACGTCTTGCCAGCGCGTCGGAATTGGATTCTTAAGACAGGTTCGAGCACGCGCAGGCACCTCGCGCGGGTTCGCGTGTTTCCCTACCGCTCGTTTGACTGAAAAAGGCGGAGGTACATACATACCCAAATGTTACTCGTATTACTCGTATAAAATAAAATAAAAAATACTTATGTAAACATCATCCCGAGCAAAACAACAAAATAGACGTTGTCGATGCATACCGGTCCGCATATATTTACCGGAAGCGGTCCGCGTACCGGTATATTCACCGACAGATTTACCGATTTCTATGTTTCCGAAGGTATTCTTCCACTCCAGAGTTACTGGTTATTGGAGCCTGTCCTGTGAAACCACGGACTTGATTTTAGCGATGAGTTAATGTGAGAACAACAACAACAATCATTTAGACCTGTTAAGTACCTGGTACACGACAACGGCAAACAATTGTACCGCGGAAAAACAACGTACAGTAGTACGGTAGTGGGACCTACATGGTAAGGCGGCCAGAATAAGACGGCCACTGGGGACAAGGCGGTTGAAGTTGGTTGGCCCAATGGAAGCCCCGGGCTCGGTACAGCAGTACAGACCCGCCGACGAGAAACTCCTATAATATTTGGAGTGAGCCTCAGATTCTTATTGTGACACCGCCCATGTACGAAACCTTTCAGATAAGGTAAGGCTATACTATCTAGGATTTAGTGTAGAGGTCGCCGCTGAGCACGATTTCTTAGTCCAATTTTCTTAGCGTCCGCCCGAAAATGAGCCTTACTTTCTTATTAGGCACTTTCTTATTCGCGGGGCCTGTACGGTACTCCTCTCCTGTGATGACACGTGCTACGAGGGAAGCAGCACTCTTTGGCTGAAACATTTTCCGAATGATGGGGCTGCTGCTTGACCCCTTTAGAGCCGGAAACGTTTTTTTTGGGGGGACAAAACTACTTGGGAATAGTGTGGGATATTGTTTGGGGTAGTTAATAAAGGGTTAACCCCTTTTTTAGAGCCGGAAACGTTTTTTTGGGGGACAAGACTACTTGGAAATAGTATGGGATACTTTTTTGGGGTAGTAAAAGGGTCAACCCTGCCACAGAATCGTCGGGATTTTAATCTTCTTTCTCGATCTGTTTCGTTGCTGGCATACCGTACACAGAGTACCTACAGCAGTAGGCCATGGGATTGTCCATCGTCGGCTATAACCCAGAAATCGTCGGGATTTTAATCTTCTTTCTCGATCTGTTTTGTTATATATTACCTAGGCCATGGGACTGTCCGTAAGTCAGATAGATGAAACTCAACCAATCGTCGGGATTTTAATATTCTTTCTCGATCTGTCTCGTTGCACGCCTGCAGTAGCAGCACGGTAGTGGGCCATGGGATTGCCAATCGTCGAGGATATAAAGTAAAGCACTTTTGTTTGTATCCAATCAGAGGCCGATGCTACGATAGAGGTGCGCACCCTAATTTTTCTGAGAGGCTATTCACCTTTTTAGGAGCTCCATATCACACCCGAAAACTGATTTTGAGTAAACTGGAAGGGCAGCCCGATGAACTAGTCATTTAAAAATACCACATAGCTAAACAAGAAGGGCATTGGGACGAATTTGGGTTAACCCTTTGGCTACCCCCAAAAAAAGTACCCGACAGTATTTCCAAGTAGTGTTGTCCCCAAAAACCGTTTCCGGCCCTAAAGGGGTTAAGGAGCCCCGTTATTCAGAAACAAAAAATGCCCAAAAGTGCAACCTCTATCATGGCACGCGTCAATGAGTTGTTCGGATTGATGGGTACAGAGCCCCTCAAGTGTTCCAACAACACCCCTTCCTACCGTGCCGTGGCATGCAGCAGGCGTCCTGCCGACGACGCCATATGTTAAGGTAATAGTCTGTTGGGCTACTCTGGTAAAAGGTTAACCGATCACCGACCCAAACTAAGCCTTATAACATTCACCTTCCTTTTCTCCCTTCGTGCATCCGTGCACAGCACTCTGTGGTATCTGTTGGGGTTCAGTAGCACGGTGTATTGAGCACGAAAACGCAGTAGGTACTCACTCGGTAGCGAGGGGGGTACTGAGGAGGTAATTTTATACCCTCAATTGGGCGATCAACCGTCCTTTAGCGAACAGGCCGGCCTCTCCATATAGGGCGGCCAACTTCCTTCGCACTGTATCGTCTTTTACATACTTGGGTCCCAGTATCCAGCACCTCACGCGTCGGACGGATCAGACCCCAAATTCGTCGTTTGTGTTGTTTAGGGCGTTCCTTAGAGCTTTGTTGTCGGGCGTATGACCTACCTGCATGGTCTAGCACATACGTGTTGCCTGGGTTGGATCTGTACTACTCAGAGGATCTTGTGCACATCATATCATAACGACATATATATATGATCTATTGCGGGGGACCTCTAGTTAATAAGACCTACTGTAGACACAATAGGACCTACTGTAAAACACCAAAATTTTAAACCTGTATTATTTCCCTATGTTTGCTAACAATATTTTGTCCATAGTTGATAGGACCTACTGTAGACACCAAAACCTACATGTTTACATATTTTTGCTAACAATACTTAGTCCATAGTTAATAGGACTGCTGTAGACACAATAGTACCTATACTGTAGACACAATAGTACCTACTGTAGACACAATAGGACGACCGCATACACCAAAATATATATTTCCCTATTTTTGTTAACAATATTCGGTTCTATCGAGAGGCAGCCGCGAAACGCTCGCATCGGTACTCGAGCTGACTGTCGTACGTGGTAGCGGGATGTACATTAATTGACTTTTTGGTGGCATGCCGCCGCCACTATCGCGGCAGTCTGCGGCAGTGCCCTCGGCAAAAAAAGTCGTGGCAAGCCATGGCAACCGACGGCAATTATTGCCACGGATTTCCACGGATGGCCACGAATTCCTCATCCAAAATCCAACTTTGAGAAATATTGCGAGCTTAACCCGCCGAACCATCCCATGGCCTAGGCACACAACGAATTATATTTCGAAACAAGAGTGGAATCCCGACGAGTTTGGGTTAAGGAACTCCGTCGTTCAGAAAATATTTTAGCCAAAAAGCGGTATACCTCTATCATGGCACGCGCGTCAATATGATTTTTTTGGCATACCAAGGGGCTTGTTAGTCGGATTGCACTTTTATTTTACTCCAAATCGGTTTGTGGGTGAAGTACAGAGAGAGCCTCATAAAATAACTGGCGGTGCTCCTCTATCGCAGACGCATCCGATATGATAGAGGTAGTACTTTTTGCTTTGTTTTTTGTTTCTGAATGACCGGGCTTCTTAACCCAAAATGGTCGGAATGATTGTTTTTTTTATAGCTCAGGGCTCTCTGTACTCGTCTTGTAGACGCACAATCACCGCCCCCTTCGAAGGCACGGAGGCTCGAAACGGGAGAGCTGGAGGATGACGCGGCGTTGGGTTGTTTGGCGGGCCGTTGGTAAGCAAGCGTGCTTCGAGTGTAGGGCTCTGACGCTGCTGTACAGCTCGAGATACTGTAAATGGAAAGCTGCTCGCTGCTTGTTGCTTGCTGATGCTTGCTGCTGTGCGGTTGGTAGTTGTTGCTGCTGCCGCTGCTTTCTGCTACTAGCTCCTGCTTCCTACGTACGACGCTGCGGTTTGCCACAGTCGCGCGGTATACATAGCAGCGGCGGCACTGCTTCTAGCTCTGGGGCTGTCGCGACCACCATATAAACATACGTACTGTTATCGATGTCGCGGTCGTTACCGTGGTCTTTAATTTTTTGCTTTTTGGGTTTAAATTTTGGTTTTTGGGCTGTACAGACTTCCTGCTGCTGGGCCCTTCGAACAGCAGTTGTCACAGCTGCTGGGCCTTTCGATTAGCTAGCTGTCGTGCAATGTGCA
>JAYJME010003917.1:0-11520 GCA_036873775.1 Costaria costata | reverse complement strand
ACGGTAAAGAACGCTTGACGCGAATGGGGATACTGTATTTCACTAATAACCTGGAATGAATAAGGCGGCCTCCCCCAATAAGGCGGTCATATTTGCTCTGGCTCACCACCGCCTTATTGCTGGGGGACCACTATACTCTGTACTGCACATCTGCAGATCTATCTGTAGTGATCGTAGAACTTTAGCATGCCAACGTCGACGCTGACGCTGACGGCGGATTATATACTGCTGTACTCGCACACGGGTCTACTGCAGTTCGCTATAGAAGCCCGTGCTGTTCGATAGTTTTTATAATTAACTGATAAACATTGATTTGGTGACGTAATATAATACCAGGTACACCGTGCCCACCTGTGGTAAAATGCTCTGTGTGGGTGTATTGTTATTGATATCACGATACCACATCTTCTTATATACCAGGTTGTCGTTCTCACATTAACTCAACGCCACAATGCAGTCCGTGCAGCGGTCACAGGACAGGCTCCGATAATTCTGGAGTGAAATAATAGCATACCTCCAGTGGACAAATAAAATACTGGCAATACCTTGGTAATACTCATCATAAACTGAAACAAATCGTATACTACTATGTCCATAAATATAAGCGACGATTTATTTTAATTTTAATATAAATTGGGTTCTTATATTTACGGACAAAGTGGTACCTCAGATGAAAATAAAAGTGATATAGCATACGTTCGTACGTACCAGGCATCAGATACCAGTTCATAAAGTAGTCGCAACATAAACTGAGGAGACATCATCCGAGTAAGACATAATTACACAGTAAATACCCGCAGCAAAAAAAATACTGGTATCATATCATATTAATAGGATGAAACAAATCGACGTCGAAATCGAAAGCGAAAAGGGAAAAACGAGAAAAAAACAGGAAATACTGGTAAAGAAGGAAAGAAAGAAAGAAAAACAGAAAAAAAGAAAAAAGAAAAAGAAAAAGCACGGGGTAAGAGTAAGGGTTCCACCGGGTTCGGTCCTACCATATACCGCTCTGTACGGAAATTCTGTACGGAAATATAAGGACCGTTGGGATATAAATATTGATACGCAAGCGGTCCTTATATTTAAAGACAGAGTGGTACAAGAAGATACCACTTGTAAGTACTGTCCTGAATGTAAAGACCGTTTGCGTACGGATATGAATAAACAAGCGATCCTTACATTTCCGGACAGTGGTATACAGTACACTATCCAATCAAAATCAGCCAGCAGCATTTACAAGCCGAACATACGGGTGGTGCCAAGTGCCAGGTACCAATCTGTCCGGGAATTTAAGGAACGTTTGGCATTCAATATTAATA
This sequence comes from Costaria costata, assembly GCA_036873775.1. Lineage (NCBI taxonomy): Eukaryota > Phaeophyceae > Laminariales > Agaraceae > Costaria > Costaria costata. The sequence continues at coordinate 10,201 of JAYJME010003917.1, read as the reverse complement.
CCAAAAGGAGCTTATATATCCGGACATAGTTGGTATCGTGTCCGATTTAAGAGCGTCCAAAAAAAAGAGAAACCGTCAAATCGACTTGCCACACCTTGTGTTTCCTTATACTAAAAAAAGTACATGATACCCAATGCGAGATAAAGATCGGCACCGAGATAAGAGTACTGAGTAACACTAATAATAACAACACTGGCCTCTTCCCCACTTACTCGTATCATATCATATCATACGTGTAATTACAGTCAGTACCCGGTATAATTTAGAAGTGCACCCATGCTTTAGGGGAAAATTACTTGGGATTAGTGTAGAAGGATATTTTTTTACAAGCAGTAGTAGCAATGGTATTCAAAAATGACGACGTTCAGTTTTGTAATACATGATGGGAAAACGCATCGTCCTCCATGCTTGCCGGATTGCCGAGGGGCAAGCAGCAAGCAAGACGCTTGCAGCAGCATATACATCACACCATGCCCAGCTCTGCACTCTGCATACTTGCGAGTAGCGCCGATCGAGGCCCTCCTGCCTCGCAGGCCTATCTTCATAGTCAGCTCATCATATGATACGAGCAGCACAGCAATGGATGGCAAACCACTACCAGGTACCTGGTATAAACTAAAAATAGAACATAAATCTCACATGTTGCTGTTTTAAGTATTCGAATTTGGGTCTATTTTTCAAACGAAAACGCTTGTTGATGCGTTGAAGGAAATTGGAAATACTCGGAACGTATGTACCCTCAGAAGAACGCAAGGAACACCGCCATAGAGGGCGCCCGACCAAGCTCCCGGAGCGCGGTGGTCCTTCGCTACGGCCCACCTTCCTCGTCTTTGACCGGAGCTGATCTGGTCAAGGGAGATTCTCGTTTGAGGGCCTCTAGCTGCTGCTGTAGGCGACACCCTCACTGGCACGAGCTCTCCTATCTCCTCCATTCTGATCCCTCCTCCTCCTCGTAAAATAGGTTCGCTCTTCAAATGTGGCTGGAGAGCCGCAGCTGCTGCGCTAGGCCAAGCTGTGCTTCCGCGAACGAAACGCCTCCGGCTAGGTATGCATCGGGCAGGTGTGTGGGAGTGATTGGCCAGGGTTTCGCTGCTGCCTCTGCTGCTGCTACGGCTGCTGCTGCTGCCGCTGCTGCTGCTGCTGCACGGTGGTGCCCGTTATTTACTTACTGTTTCAAAAGTTTCAACCAGTGTTTTCGGGGTTTCCCACGTTTGTTCAGGCGGTGCTACACGAGGGGACATCGTCTCTGTTTGCACATCGTGGCTCTCGTGGATCGTGGGATGCGCAAAGAAGCGCCCACACATCCACAGAATAAGCTACTAATTGCATCGTCCAACTCGAACGTCGTACCTTGTGATGCCTGGATCGGGCCTGCTTGCTCCGGCCCTCGTCTTCGAAGCTCAGCGACCAGCGAAACACCGGGGGGGGGGGTGTTCATCATGAATATCTTTGATGTATGATTTTTGAATTATTTGCAACAACGACGGCCGTCGTTTCGCCGTTTCATTCCCGAAAAGTAGCGTGTCATGTAGGGCGCGATAGATTGACCCGCGGTATCCATATGCCAAACTGTATATCCGACATACTTCGTTCGGCGAATAATAGGCGCACACACGCCCGTTCTAGACCAATCACACCGCTTCCTTCCTAATTCCTCATTCAAGTCACAGCCAGTAATATCGCGCTCTGCCACCAGTAGGGGTTTTGGCGCCACAAACAACGGAAACATCATGGTCACCACCACATACATACATATTATCATACCTGACGGTACACACAAGTGGCTGGATATCCTCGGCGCCAGCTAGCCACCACAGCAGTACAGTAGTATAGCACTGTCTGCCTGTAGTCCGGGTAACTGCAAGGAGCCTGTGCAGCCTACCTGGTATATATACAACTGTATACGATCGGCACTGCCTCTCTGTCGATTATTATCGTCGACGAACACCACCACCATAATACTATTTTTACGGGGGACCATAGTTAATAGGACCTACTACTGTAAACACAATAAGACCTACTGTAGACACCAAAACCTGTATATTTCCCTATTTTTGCTTACAATATTTGGTCCATAGTTAGTAGGATAGTTAGTAGGACCTACTGTAGACACAATATAACCTACTGTAGACACCAAAACATATATATTTCCCTGTTTTTGCTAACAATATTTGGTCCTATTTACTATGGTCCCCCGTAAATAGTGTGGAAGGCACACAAAGGACAAAGTGTTGTCCGTCCGTGCTGAGCGATATATATATATATATATATTATATATATATACGGTGCGCGCTGACGAGCTCGTGGGAGGAGGCTACCTATATACACCCTGCCCTGGGGTGAACTCGTCCAGCGCTATTTTTACGCCCCTTGTGATAAAAAAAAAATGCCCAATGTTGGGGCATTTTAGAGGTGTGACGGACAGCAACTTTCGAGAAAGAACGCCGTGACGGACACATTCTAAAACCGCAAGTACTACATTTTAGACTAGATAGAGTAAGCCGTACGTACGCCCGTGGCCGGTTCTCTCGTTTCGCGGTGATGAACCCGTCACTAGGCATATTTGCCCCACGGCTGGACGGGACCCCCCCCAGTTTCATCGACATAGCAGTAGAACGTGGGCAAAAAGCAGAGACCCCCTTTGAGCACATTTTGGAACGTCAATCTCCACACACGCAACGCGCTCATTCGGCCGCACCTTCTTTCGACTTCAAGTGATGTAGGTAGATTTTGGCGCTCGCTAAGGCTCTTCGTAAGAAAGTTTTGTTGACTCTGTTTTGCCCGTACTGATGTGACGGGCGGAAATTTTCGAAAAGCAATGCCTTGGTGTAGACGCTTCCTAAAAACCGCAAAATCACTACCTGGTAGGTTTTGGAGTGGGTGGCGTACGCCGCACACCACCCATGTGGGTGGCACAAGCCGGACGCCTGTGATCGGGGCTCGTTTCCTTGGGACGAACCCGTCATTAGACAATACTTTGCGTGTGATCTACCTCTCAATCCGAGGGAAGAGGAAGAGTAGGAGGAGGAGGAAGCGGAGCCGCCCGAGGAGAAGTCGTCGTCGGCGGTTTCGGGGAAGGTGCTGCCTTCTTGCCCGCCGGGGCTAGGGCGGTCGCGGAAGGACCGAGAGGAAGCCGCCGCTCCAAGCCCGCTGGCATGCACGTCCCGCTCTTGCAGGACGTCGCTCGGGGACACCAGCGTGACGATGCCTTCGTGCGCAGCCAGGACCAAGCGGTCGCCGTTAAGCCACGCAACATCCCGGTAGCAGACATCCTAGTGGTTGAAGTAGGGCGGGAAAAAATAGGGTGGACGGGCGGAGTGCCTGCACTTAGTCGCGTCCCCAGGGGACTCGCCACGCCAGCGGCGTCGATGATGGAATACGAAGTACATGTTTTTAAAAGTTAAAAATAAAAACACCTTTTAAGACTTCAGCGGCGAGATCGTTTTTTTTTCCTAGAAAATTATCTTTGCAACCTGCGTGTGATACTTCCATCGTGCGTGCTACGGGTTGTGCATGGCGACAACGTAAGTGCGTGATTGCCGGGGTTTTTTTTTAAAGTTTACATCAGCACTTGTGCAAAGCGTCGAAGTTGAGTGTCGACTCGGTCGAACTCACAGCTGACGCGTTCCATAAATATATTACAGTACTATAGTACAGGTAAGTCAGCTGCGAGTTCGACAGATTGGGTGGTTAATACCCAACTTTGCAAGCTAAGACATACGCCGGCCGCGCGTTTTCCATAATCAAAACATTTTTGCCAATAATCGTTTATCTCTCTCTCTCACTCGGCGCACACATCGGCTTCTGAGCGGTGCCCTCGCCAAGTAAAACCCCACACAACGACTTCAAGAATCGTGCGTTGTGGGAGCAAAGACTGAGTACACCCGCAGGTATAGCTGCAAAGGCTGACGCTGGTAGCGGCCATATGTGGACTCGTACCGAGCTTGCTGTGGCAGCATATATATAGCTTCGTAAGAAAGAATATTAAGATTGGTATGAACTTGCGCCCTAAAGCCTCTTCATACAGCGATGATGGAAATTGCTGCATGCACTTACTTACGAGAAAAACGAGGAGAAAATGCATCGTAATCCCTAACTTCTAACTCATGCCTGGTACTATAAACACCGTGTTTATTGTTTGTCTTCCGAATTGCATTGTCATTATCGTTTTTCTGGGGCTTGGGCGAGAGATAATTCTGCCCACGGCCAGACACACCTATGTATCGCAGCCCCCTGCAATCTCGTACCGGTATGTATCTCGCCCATACATTTACGGTCTCTCTCTCCCTCACATGTTACCAGCCGGGTTCCTAACTATTATGTTATGGTATTGCTTTGGTAGACGGTAATTACGCAGTAATTACCTACGGGATCGTATTCGTATTACTTGGGAGGCATGTCTGGATAGGAAAACAGGGGTTTTACAGGGCGAGGCAACGAGACCTCTGCTCTTCAGTCTCGTCGTGACGAAACGGAATAAAGGTTATCTTCTTCTATCTCTCTGAACAATCAACACACATGAGTGGGAACGCGACGCGCTCGTAGGCAAACCTGCAGGGGATACCTTGGGTCCCCACCTTGATCTTAATATCTACGAAGTAGTATTATAGTAGTAGATCATGATGCTATTGATACTACCTGTGTTATTCCACAGACACATGCCGCCTCGCGCGAATTTCCAAGCAGATGTTCTCGACCACTGGGAAAGTGCCAACACCAAGCCATACGCCTCCGATGGAAATATCTCGACGAGGCTTCCCCAAAGCCGCCATTTTCAATTCTTCTTGTGTGTGCCCCCTTGCTGTGGAGAAAATCGATTCGAAAAGCCGCAAGGGGTGTTCGTGGTATCTTGCGTGTTATACGGCGTACGAGGTACAGATTACGGACAAGTGCGGCGCAAATAAAGTCACGATGACGGTGGCCACAGCCAGGTGTAAGTCGCGTTGTTGGCAGAACCCCCCCCGCGCGCGCGCATTGGCCTTGATTTTCCGTGTCGCGGTTGCAACATTTGCGTGTCGCCTTGCCGCTACACTCCTCTCTCCGTCAGACCATGTCCGCATGAAAGCCTCCTCTCTAGACGTTTTCGACCCGTCTAACTGCCAACTTTCTGTGCTGCTGAAGAATATCCTTCGAAGATGGTGCCGGGCTCTGCAGATCGCTACTTAGGCACCCCATCCACGTCTTCTCCTGTGCCCCGGTGTTGTAGCCCTTACCCCGGACCAACTCCCCAAACATCACCCTCTTCGGCAGGCGCTCCTCTCAGACACGTACGACGAAGCCTGCGAACAATACTCGCTGTCTGCGCACCATCGGTCCGCCAACACTCTCGGAGCCTGTCTTGACAAGCACCTCGGCGTAGCATAATAGGGTATGTGGTCGTCGCACTTCCTTTTCAACTAGCCGAGTTATCGAGAGAGCAGGGAGTGGGGTGCATTTATTGTTTATTTTTTGGACGGGCGGGCCCCCTTCGGACCTGCCGTAGCTTGTCGTAGTGAGCCTCGCTTGGGCTCCGCGGGACAGATCATCACCTGGGGAGCCCCGCCAAGTCAGAAATATGTTGGCGAAAAAATGCTACAAGGCTAGCTGGAAGGCTAGCTGGAAGGCTAGCTGGAAGGCTAGCTGTACGGCTACCTGCAAAGCTAGTTATAAGGCTAGCTGTTGTCAGGTTAGCTATAAGGCTAGCAATAAGGCATGCCTTTCGTAGCATACGTCCCAGAAGAGTCTCGACTGCCTCGACTGCCTCCACGTTCGGCACCGGCACATTCAACCGCCAGCGCACGCCCGGGCGATCAAAGTTTCCATCCTATCCCGCCGGAAGCATTACACCAGGCCCGCTCGCTGCCGATGCCGCATGATCTCGCGACTGAGGTCGTTGTTTGTGCTGATAGCCCTGCCCAAGTACAGAGACCCGGTCGTTTTGTTTTGACTACCTAGCGGGTTGCAGTGAACGCTGTGAACGACGTATTTCCCGCGCCCGTCGTCTGCAGGCCCACATGATCTCCGTATTTGCCTCCGAAACCGAAAGCCCGGATTCTGCGCACGCAGGTGCAATCACCGTCGTCATAATTTGCAGTCCTCCAGGTGACCCTGATACAATACCCGTGTCGCCAGCGCACAGCATTCCCCACAACATCTGAGCCCTCGCCTTTTCCTCCTCCTCCTGCCCGATGACTTTCCTTGCCCGCGTCTTTTCCCGCTTCCCTCCTTTCGCCATATTTCGTTGGAGTTGCATAATGTTGAACGTCATGGCTGCGTCATCGAGGAATCGTTCATCGGCCACGCCCAACGCCGTTGTAAAAACACAAGTTAGTCAGCAACGGCACGGACACGCGCCCTTGGAGAAGGCCCGCTCCACGTCGACCATATCCGAACACACGCCATCACCCGGACGCACACGTTTTCGTATGCCGTCGTGGAATTGGTGGATGGTCGCTACGTAGCATTCTCGGTGGCGCGCCAAAGAGGGCTAGAACAGTCTACAAGAGGGGCCCTGTAGACGGAGAGTTATGCGCGTTTGTGAATTCGATTAAGCCCGTGTACAGGGGGGTGTCCTTTCTGGCCGGCTCCTGCAGCCGTCGCACAACGAATCTCCTATCGACCGTCGAGCTCCGCGGTCTAAAGCCACACACATCCGGCCGTTGAGACGCTTGTAGAAGCCAAACTGATCGTCTTTCTCGAGTGTGGCCTTCGAGTCGGGACTGGTATACTCTTCGAAGAACCTCTGCACAGCTGCCGCCTTCGTGAGTTTGAGCTGATTGGTTGGCGGCCGTTTTCACATGTTTTCACCAACTGCGATCTGCCGGGTCAGCACGTTTCGGTTTTTTCGCGTCTTCCCTTTCCTGCCATCCCGCCCGCCTTTCCATTTTCCATCTTCGGCTGCACACAACAACCCCTTAGCCCTGGCGTTCGCTTGGGGGGGGCAGCTAGGTTCGGTCATCGCCGCGACTGTGTCATTGACGCCTTTTATTTTAGGGGGAAATGGCATGACCCGTTTGGCTATCATTTCCTGCTTCAAGCCTATTCTCTATTCTTCGATTCCGATCTGCCGATCAACAGCAGTTGCAGGCCAAAGCCCGTCGTATCCTGCTTACTCTCTGCCGGCGATTCGACGCAAAGCGAACAAAGAGACAGATACGTGGGACGACGAGATTTATGTCCGACTCGTGTTGTCGTTCGTCGGGTGGTGGCATTGCGAACAAGGCTACCTATGCTACTGTGCTATTGATGCGTGGTTCATCCGCGGCGCAAGATCCGGGTAAGTTGCGCAATCCTCCTACTGTAGTATTCTTACCAAACTCGAGCGGTGACGGTTCGGCACACACAGCTTGCGCACGGGGGGGCTATCTTCGTTTCTTTGCTCGGGGAGGTCAGGGGGTCGAGCCTCCGAAGGTTTCGGTGGCGAACAACAAAGCGGCACCGAGACCAGCGAAATCTCGTTGTTTTACTCGCTGTCAGAGAGGATTCAATGTTTGTGTTCTACGCTCTCGGCCGCTGCGGACAATCGTATAGTAGTACCAATAAGTACGATATTTTATAGGCAGCAGAAGTATTTGCTGTTTTCATTTGGCGCCGAAGCAGGGGTTGGGCAGTATAACTACAGTAACTACGTAGTAGACTACTGTGTCACCCCTGCTGTGAGAGCTCCGGGGGCAAACCCCCTGTACACGGCGCTACAATACCAGTTCTAGAGGTCTCTGGATCGAATAGCGTTTATTTAGCTCCATAAACTAACATTGGACTAAAACGTATTGCTGACAGGAATCGAACCCGCCCTCATAATATTTTGGGTTGGGCTACCCTACCGGACATCTGCCCACTCTCGGAAGGGTGGTGGGTGGTCTAAATAAAGTATTGATGTCCAGCCACTTTGACTGATGAACGCCCCAAACCCCAAACACATGCCCTAATCTGCGCTGCAGGCGACCCTTGCGGTGGGCTTGACGATGCAGCTCACCTACCTGGCGTACTTCGAGATGTGGGTGGTTTTTGTCCCCCTCATCGGCCGGCTGACACTCATCTTGTACCTATTCGGGTTCAAGATTTTCCTCGAAGTCTTCAGTCACGACGGAGTACAAGCGGTACGAGACGAGCAAACAATCGCGGACATAGATGCCACAACGGAGGAGACGAATGCCTCTGACCGCCACTCGCGTCTAGAAGCCCGCGGCAAAGGGCCAACATGAGAACGGCAGAAGGAGGCGGGTCAAGGTGCAAGGTGATGTTGCGCGGTGAAGGGGCAAGAAATAATAGTAAAAGCACCAACCTCGTGGCAGCAAGGTGTACAACGACAAGGCCCATGTCGACCGGCAGCTCCATCGGAAAATGTACACAAATCACGCTGACATATAGCTGTATGAAGGGTGTCCTTAGGGCAGAGCTGGGGAACAGTTGTTTCAGTCTGGTTTCACGTGCAAAAGCGTCTGTCCTGTGGTGCACCCACGTTCGTTTGTTTGTTTGCAGGTGCAACGGAGGAGAAAATGGAGTATATGGCCAGGCGTTCGAAGCACTTTACCCCCACTTAAATTTGCTGCTTCCTGGTAACCTGCATGTTATTGATGTCTTGATGGTACGTACTGGTAGGTGGGAACTGGTCAGAAACGGGGTGTGACCACATTTGGAACAAAGGGGTACGACACAAACCCGTCAGATAAACCCTCCCCAAAAGCGCCGCTAGGTCGTAAGTAGTACACGGGTTGAAGCCGAATTGGTGGCTTAGGTACAGTAGCAGCCAAGGAAACAGCCTAGGTAGCCCGCCACCAGAACCGAGAGTTCAACTGGTTAAAATCTTGCAACAATGACGGGAGCAACCCGAACCATCAGAAGTTCAAACCGGGCGAAGTAGAAGATGAGACGAGTCCTCATATACCCCATGGCCCGCATTCTCGGTTCTGCCGGCGGGGTACCTTGGTTGCTCCCTTGGCTGCTTTCTCGGCCTCACTGGAAATGGTGGCGAGGTGGAGAAATGCCTGTACATACACCACATCCGCGCATACCCTGGCGGGAATAAATTGACCCCTGCCACTCTTAACAATGATCCTCCCTCCTGCGTGTTACCCCCCTCCGTGAACAAACCCTTGCCCCCACTTGGCGCCACAGTCTTCGCGTGGAAGAGACGTCCGTTTAAGGAGGCAGCGAGCGGTAGGATAACACTCCCTGGTTCAAGCCGAACGACTGGTTTGGATGCAAGGCAGAATCCCCGACAAAGAGAAACAAACGCTTCTGTTCTGTTAGTCGATAGATTTGTCGGGAAATACCAGTGGTGACCTGTACGTATCAACAACGTGTCTGGTGTCCGCTGGCGATCTGCTGGTAACCCTTTGTATTTGATACCCTCACCGAGTAGAGCGCATGGCGTGCGCGTTTTGGGGTGTATTTAACACGATGTCGGGAGCGGTTGGCGAAACAGGTCCCATTGCTACTTTGTTGAGTGTTGTACCGGCTGTACCGTCCTGCAGTAAACGGGCATGCATGCATGCTTGCAAACCTGATATGTACTTGCAATTCAGTGTCCTGAGACAATAATATTAAACACAAGCGCAACAGCTTGAAGTGTCCTACTGCTGAAGCGCCGGGCATTAATGCATATGTACGTACAGGAGTACAGCAGCAGTCCAGTTTACGGGTCTAAATGGCAATACTCTGTCCTTTCTGTCCTGGATTATAAGGTTTGTGTATAGTTTAATATTATTTCACAAAGGTCCTTATATTTCCGGACATTATGGTACCAGGTGCCAGGTACCAAGTACCTCTGTCTCGAACTGCTTGAGGCAGTGCTGGTCCAGCCAAACCTGCCGGTCCCAAACCGCTCCGGGGCTGTCTGGTCCACCTTCGGGCAAGCTCATATATCTCCCTTGTACCACTCTTAACCCTGCTCTACCAGCTGCTCTCTACTGCTGTTTGAGGCGCCGCAACTATCCACAGCTAGCTGTAGCTGCAGGTAGCTGTGATCTGTGCTCTCTCCGCACAGCAGCTGAGGTGATATTGGGTTTCAGCAGTATTTGAAGGCGGTACAGAGCCGGGATCATAGAGAGGAAGAGCCAGCCTCTAGATGGCAGGATGTACCTGGCATAGAGGCTGACTCCAGGCTGTCATGGTAAGAGACTAGGCGTAGGAGAGGGCTATGTGTAGAACTGCTGTTGGACTGACTATCTTGTAGTAGGGAAGACTGTGACGGTAGAAACTGGTACAAGTAGACAGAGGA
>JAYJME010003916.1:0-11521 GCA_036873775.1 Costaria costata | reverse complement strand
TCCACTCCAGAGTTATTGGAGCCTGTCCTGTGACCACGGACTTGATTTCGGCGATGAGTTAATGTGAGAACAACAACCACAACACACCACGGCGCGATCGACCGAGCAAGCGGCGAGCGATCGAGCGGCCTACACGGAGGGCGATTGACGAAGGAGGCGCAAAAGGCCGCCACGAACGAACGATCGACGGTCGAGCGTAAAATAGATATCCTTCGATTCGGTGACCAATCAACAACTAAATCCGTCACCTCACCTCGGACGAAAAAGGAAGCTCCTCCACGGACTGTGACCCATCCGCATACGTCACCAGAAAGCTTCGGTGAGAGCCACCCGTGCAATCATAGGAGGCGGTCTTTTCAGGCAATAGTCCGTCGCCGCAGCCATCGAGCCCCCAGCAGTTAATAACGAGCTCATGGAAATCTCGGGCCGCGGGAATTCCGAAGCTGAGATTGGCGTGATGCTCGATAAAATCTTCTTCTGTCACCTATGCATCGTCATTGCATCGTCACATTAGAGTGGTGAAGACCGAGGGGCGTGGGGTTGCGTTCCGCATGATATACCAGGTATAGTACAACCATTTGACAACATTTATCGTTGTCAAAGAGCATTTGACAACATCAAAGATCATTTGACAAAATTTATCTTTGTCAAGGTCGAAAAATTCGTTTTCATCGGAAAAAAGGAAATTTCTCAATCAAGAAAAAAAATCGGCCGTTTCAACACTTGAGGTAGGGAATCGAATCCATTCCAGGCGGCGGGCTGTTTCCTACAGTGCCGTGGTCTCTGCTTACTACAGCACCATTGCAAGGTGTGGAAAGCATCACCGCGGCGCGCGCTGGATCGCCATGTTGGGGTGGAGTCTCATGCTCGTGCCCCCCCCTCGGCGAAACAGTAACGCTCGCAACCCAATCTCTTTTTCGGGCTGCGCGCTTGCGACGACCAGACCATTTACGCCTCATTTCTCGGCACGTACCTGTTCGGGCGGGCGTCGCGTCCTTATCTACCTGGGATACTCGAAAAGAGCGAAAAGGGAGGTACTGGATGGAACCCGTTTGTGTGCTTCGAATATGTCACACATGGTATGGGGTACGGTGGGGGTGGGGGTGCACCTGAAAAAGTGTTTTCTGAGACTCTTACTCTTCTTGCCTTGAGGAGTTCTCTATACCTCGCCCCCCCAAAAAAAGTGACTGACTGACCTTAAGAAAAAGTAAAAGGGTCAAACCCGACGAACTATCCCATGGTATTATATAGATATACTGTACAACGAATACAACCGTAAAACGCAAATGGCCGTCCAACGGCTATATTATTAACACCAGTCTGACCCGGAATATAAGCTCGTTCTGGAAAACCCGGGATCTAAGCTCGTTTCCAAAATAGAGGCCATGGAGTACTGTAATGGTGAACCTCTGGATCGTTAACATTTGTATCACCATGTAGTAGGCTAGAGGGTTGAATTTATCCATCAGTCGACCCGGGGATGGTTAGATATCATCCCCGCCCCCATACCTGGGATTTCGTGCAATTTTTCCAGCAAGGAATTTTTCTGAGAATTACTGAGCTCTCCTAAGCCGAAAAATCGAGATTTTTTACATTGGTTTTTACTATCGTTTTTTTAGTACTTTTAGCCATGTAAATAACTGCTCGTTGCAAGCATTATCGTATGTCATTGCTCTCAACCGGCAGAAACAAAAAATCTGGTCCGAGAGCTACTTGGTTGGGTCGACATACACAAAGCAAAACAAAAATGAAAAAAAAAATGTGCGCAAAAAAAGGGGAGATCGTGACGATGCTGGGGATCGAACTGCGGCCATCAGATTCATAGTCTTTCCTCACACTACTTCGCTATGCCAAAAATTGTATGTAGTTCCTCACAAGAGGATTCCAAGGGTCAATCACTAATGGTTTGGTCAAGAAGTGATACCTACTTAAGTAGAAGGCTAGCTATAAGGCTAGAAATAAGGCTAGAAGTAAGCCATGCCTTCTCGTAGCAAGCTTCATGTATGGGTTGGCGAGAGCCCTCTCACCTTGCCTTCGCCGGCACCATCCGAGAGGAAGGTGTCCAACAGCTCCTTGCGCACTTCGTACACAGTAGCGTGCCCTCGAAGCACAGCGGGGTGTCTCGAAGCGACAAACCTAACCCCACCCCCCACATATGTATTATATGCAGCAGCAAGTGGTAAGGGGGTGTTGGGTGGGGGGTGGGTTCGAGATGGTTGGGTCGCACACAGAGGGGAAGGTGCGGCCCACACACGTTTTACTCCGTCCTCAACAAGTAAATACAGTGGCACCGTGTGTCATCGCGGCCGTTCTTGCCAGAGGCGGTCCTGCAGGATGCCTGAAATAAACGGCAGTAGTAGTAGTAGTAGATAGCAAGGCGACACTCACAACAACAGACTAGTGGCATGACACATGGCAATAAAACCGAAGGTAGGAAATGAGCAGGAAACCGCGCCATAAAAATATCATGGATTGACAACCCCAACATGACTCACAAATAAGTGTAGATACTTATTAATAAAATTGACTGTTTTTGGGGCGGTATCTCTTCTTTGAGCTGAAACCTCACCTTTGCACTACGGTCTCCGCGGAAACGCTGCCCTCCCCCCTCGTGTCCATCTTTGCGAACGCCAACCGCACCAACCCCAACCGCTCCCCTCCCAGCGGTGACCTGATCGCGTCCAGAAGAGCCCTCCACGAAGCTATACCGCTTGCATCGCCGCCCCCGTCCCCCCCCGTCTCGAGGTGGATGAAGAGAGCGCGTACCTCAGAGGCAGTTAACCCAGCCCGTGAAGATGATAACGCCGCCTTGAACTCCCTCAGAGACAAGAACCCATCATTGTTCCTGCCGAGGGGGGGTGGGGTTAAGTTAAAAATCTCATTCGTTTGGTTGCGAAAAAACATTCCATAAGTTTCTTTTGGTTCGCGGCGAAAGTTCGTGTGTCGGATTTTTTTCGTATGTATAATACGGTGGTCGGTATTTTGTTTGTGGCGCCTATAAAGCTTGCCTCCTTCTCTGGTTTCCTGCTTGGAGAACACGGCCACATTAAAGCAAACCTTTTGCCACCAACCAGAGAATAGGACGCGATTGCATATTTCCTTTAAGCATTGGACACGAGGTAATGCCATATCTGTGCCGTGCACCCGCCGTCCAGCTTCCCAGTTGATTGCCGTCTTCAAGAGCAATCTCCTCGCGGTAGTCGCCGTCCAGGCTAAAATACCCAAATAGAAAGACCTCTCCTGCAATCCATGGCTATATCAAAAAAATTTAACACGCCCCCTTGATTGAAATGGCGACTAACAATCATACTATCGCGAAAGAGAGGTAAGTTTTTTCCCGAATACTTCTACACATTCGACAGATCAGATCCTCATTTCATGATCCACCGTAGGTATTTCGGGGCTGAAAGGTGTGCCATATGTTGTGCGACCTGTACGATCTAGATAATGTTTTCCGGGTGGGGTATGCTGCGTGCGACGGCTCTTGCGCACATGTTTTCGAGGAGGTAGAACATGTGTGACACGGCCCTCGCACAAAATTCCACAACAGCGAATACAGGATCTAGGTGATCTATTGTTAAATCGTGATCTGATCTGTCACATGTGTGTGAACACTTTGGCTCCAGAGAAAACCTGCGGCGTACCTGTCGCCATCGAGCAACGCCCGCCTCAATCCCGCCAGCCCCCACGCCGCTCCCTGCCCCCTAATTTCCGCCCCCAGTTTTCGAAGTATCGCGCCTATCCCGGCGGTTGGCACCCTTGCACGATCTCGAGCCCTCGCCCCGCCCACCGCCATCACCGCCTCCGTATCTCCGAACTCCGCTGTCCCAGTGCCAGGTAGAACACCGGGAGGAGCAGAAGTTCTGGCCTTTGAGTACGTTCTTCGGGTGTTCGTGGAGTCGTAGTCACCCTTGAGGCGTGCAGACGCACCGGCGATAACCTTGCGGGCGGTAGCGGCGGAGATGGCGGAGGCAGCTGCTGCCGGACCTAAGCCCCAGCAGGATTGGAGTTGCAGGGAGAAATAGGCGTCGGATGGAGTCGCGGCGGAGACGTCCGCGTAGTAGGATTCAAAGTCCTGGGGGCAAGGGCAAGGGGGGGTTGGCGGGGAGGGGCAGAGGGGGGCCAATCTGATGCTTGGCTTGCGTTGGTCGTTCTAAAGCTGTCTATTAATAACACCCTTTGGAACCGTTTGTAGTGGTCTAATGTATTGCGAGCCACCAATGAGATTGACGGCTTTCACACCTCTGGGGATGCGGCACGAGGGGTGCAAAAGAGCTTCAATCGCATTCGCGTTGGTCTGCTTGTTGTGGTACCATATGTTACCAATCTATTAAAAAAAAATGGTACGTAGCTTATCTACCCGTCGATTCTAGGCCTGTGAACACACACTCTTGTTCTCGCTCGATGACTTTTCTTTTCAAGCGTTTCTCTGTTGTTGTTTTTTGCCGCAGGGGTAAGCCGGCGAGGTCCCACGTACGCTGTGGCAAAACGGAGCCATGCTGCAGCTGGCGTCACTTAGGTTTTGGCACCGTCGCATAATCGATCTCGTCTTTGTTTTAGGCATCGTTCCTTCGATGAAACGTGCCGGTTCTTTGGCCCACCTTCCACGTGACGAGGCCTTCGGTCGTTGTCATGGCGTCCATAAATTCCTTCTGCACGTCCTGGAATACAAGCACACGAGCAAGACATACACGGCAACGGTTGGATAGTTTATTTCTCTGCTTTTCTACGGCAGCCCGTCACGCGCGCGCGTTACACCGCGTACCAGTGCTGCCGTATAGTGCATCCGTTGGATAGTGTGTTGCACCGTCCAATCAACTACAAGGTATATACATGTATGAGCGTTAGATCGTTCAAATAACCGTGCATGTAAAACAAGAACGACAACGTTTCCCTGTTTCACCTTTGACTCCCGGTTGTATTCGAAAAACATTTGACCCTCGCGAGAGGGCGCACAGAGCCACCGGCGCCGGAGCTATGCTCTATACCCCTAGACTATACGACCAAGAGTGCCAAACCTATATTCTTAAGCTTCCTAGATAAAGACGAGGGGCTACAACTAGGTGAGTGATGCTGCACTTATTCGCCGCTGGTACGACAAATAGTGTGCGAAGCATAGGGAGTATGCGGTGAAAAAATATCTAACTATATGGCAAGGTCAGCGAGCAGACTGACGTCAGTGTGGCAATCGGACCCCCCACAACGCAGCCAGTACGCCAATCGGACCCCCACAACACAATTAGTCTGGCAACGGAAGCTCAAAAACGCAGTGGTAGCCGTGACCTGAGCTGTCGACGTCCCGTCCGTCCCAAAATCCGTACTGCTCCTGCTAAAAGTGTCATGATCTTCCGAAAAAGGGGAGCAACAAACGTCATTTTCTTGACTCCTTCGTCGTCCTTTGCTTTCGCAACGGTACCCCCGTCTCGCTGCTTGGCTAAGCACACATAATGCATGCAACAACACGCTGCGTACGGGCGGTCGGCCATTCGACAGCCTTTCGGCTTTGTTGGTTAGAAGAGATATCCTACAATCAGTCAGCTTGTTGGTTAGAAGAGATAACCTACCAGCCTGATGGGTGAGCTTGTTGGTTAGAAGAGATGACCTACTAGCCTACTTGTTCAGCTTGTTGTTTAGAAGAGATGACCTACTCAGCCACTCAGAAGTGTCAGCCTGCGAGCCTAATCACTCAGAAGGGATAACATAATAGCCTACTCAATCAGAAGGGATATCCGAATATTAATAGCCTACTCAGTCAGCGCCGGCTGAGTACTCGTAGGCTAAATGGTAAGTTATCCCTGCAAGCCAGCAGGCCCCATACTGGATGCCACCCCTGTATACGTGTGAAAACATCGAAGTCAGCGGCAATAAACTTGCACGACCGATTCACCTCAGGAGCACGACGCGCAGCAATCACGTCCGGGTGGCCATTGGGGTCGAACTGAAACACCACGTCTCCTGATGCCGCTGCTTCGGCCGGGGCGTCCCCTCCTCCCCGGAGTCTCGAAAACGCCGTCCTTACAAGGGAAAGCCTCGGATCCGTCAGGCGACCGCGGATGGCCTCGAGGGCCACGTCCACGGGTATCTATACACAGTAACAGGGCATGGAGATTTTTTGGTGGCAAGTTAACCCGCCCACTATTACGGCTGAAGATAGTAATTATTTTCTAATATGGTGCGTTAAATTTGGTGCATACTTGTATGTGTTTGTTTTTGGGTCGATCGCGGGTTTTGATTGCCCTGCCCCCCCCGTAATATTGCAAAGTGATCCCACACTAAGTTTCAGTATTTTCGTCCCTAAAAAACTTGGATGCAGTTCTAAAGGCGTTAAGAAGCGTGAACGGAAAAGGCATTTCGTATATGCGCTTTTTGTTCCCGGCGATTTTGACAGGCGAATTACGGGCGCCTTGCGGGTTGTACTTCAAGAATAAAGTCGTTCGGTTTCCTTTGCCGTGCAGTTAATTTTGTTGTCTGCTGAACCAAGTCTTTTAGCCTCCTCATGCCAGAAACTGTCGAAAAATTGGAACACATTGTGTGTAGTTGTACGCCTACATCCAAATACGTGCCCCGAGGCCATCCCCACCACAGCGAAACCGATTTAATACGAGTAGTATGCACATATTCATACCTCTCCGCGACCACCGTCATCGAGGCGGACGAATATGTTGGTCAGGTCTCTGTCGGTCAGGCCACAGCCTATCTCGGACAACGCCTCCTTGAAGCCTCCGATCGAAATAAACGGGCCGCTCTCCTTGCCGTTAACGGCACGATTGTTGCCGGTGGTGACGTCACCATTGGCACCATCGGTGACGACGGCCAGACGGGAAGACGAACAAGCTGCAGAGCGGAAGTACCCCAGCGAACGAAGGCGCCGGGAGAGAGAGAAGAAGCCGACGGGCCCACGCAAAGCTAACCGCTTACGGGCGGCGTCGAGAACGCTGCGTTCGGGGCAGTGAGGGCAGACAAGTTTCCATAACGTATGAAGTTGTGTGGGGGGTGGGGGAGGGGGTAATCAAGATAGATCAGCTCCGGGAAATTGTGCAAATATTATCCTCGCAGAAGGGCAGAAAAGTTGTCTCTACGTATGAAGTTAGTTGGAGGGAGGGTGTGCTCATCGGAGATAGCTTAAGCACATGGGAAATTGTGCAAAGGTTCTCCTCGTGGAAAAAGTATACGAAGTACCAGTATGTGCTATCTGCATCGACAAGCCTGCCAGTACCGTTCGTGACAAAATTCGTTAACCCTTTTGGGATCCGGGTATACCGGCCAGAGTATGTCAGATGAGGGCTAGCCAGCCGCTTAATGGGAGCGCGGAGCAGCACGACGAGTACCATGCTGCGCGCGAGTTGGAGGTCTCGTTGCGCCGTAGCCCGGACACATCTCCTAACACAAGAGCCCGGACATGCGTCGTTTTGTGGCCGATGAGGCGTCACTTGTATTGGACAATTTGGCTTAGACCTTCAAGTCCCAAAGAGGTTTAGCTCACCTTCGCAGGCCATGGTCTAGACCGGGGTTAAACCCTTCACCGCAGCCTCCCAATCCACCGCTCCCACAGCCGTCGCCCGAGGGACCCAACCTTGCAACTCGTACGTCATCATCCGAGGGTGGGGACCCACTGCGGTGGGAGGGGGGGCTACCACCGTGAGAGGAGGCACTCCGGTCTTGTTCAACCAGCCGGTTAGCCCCTGGTCTCGAAGAAGCCCCCGAGTGGGTTTCACGGAGTCGGACATGGACAGCTTGCACACCTTTCGAGGCGAGCTGTTGGCGTATGCTCTGCGCCTGGGATTCGGACAGGAGAAGCACATTGCCGTTGCCGGCTCCATCGCTTCTGCTACGAACCGGTTCAGAATCTAGTGACACTGCCTCTACCGAGATGGACCCACTAGCGTGTGTAACGACAACCTGGATAGGCCTACCCCCCAGGGAGTCCGCGCCCTCATCTAATGGTCCATCTGCCCGTTTCCCGCGGTCTCCTGTGTCGTACCCATCGCGGTCTATTCCCCAGCAGCCTCTGAGGAGGTTCTCGAAATGAGAATCGGCGGCGGGGGTTGGCATGGAGGAAGACACGAGCTCCATCCACCTGATCACGTCGTCTCGGGTGCACCGCTCCCGCGAACCGTCTGCCACTGCATGAGGGGGGGGGGGGTCGTTGGGAGTGTAGCGCGATGAAGAAACTGGACAAGGTTTTTTGGCAATGTAGGGGGGGGATGTAGATGAAATCAATACATTCATGTCTTGATGTAGTGGGGATTGTGTCATTGATTCCTTCTAGGAGTCGATATTTCACATGGTTAGGTGTGTGTGTGGATAAAATCAATGATTAAATGGATGAATTGATGTCTTGAGTTAGTCTGGGTTATTTAGATTATTTGATTTGATTTATTCTAGGAGGCCATATCGTGTAGTGTTCGGAGCCTCCGACATTTATCTGCAGGTGACCATCAATCACGGCACAAGGGCACACCCCTGTCTAGCTGGAAATACTCAAATGTTATGACTTTAACGTCGTGATCCCCGGCATAAACTCTGCATTGACTTGTGCACCACACGCTGGGACAGCCAGTGCAGGCTTACACTCGCGCTCGCCGGGCAGCCACTTTAAGGCCACCGTAACATGTCTGATACCTTTAATATTCCTTTCCGACCGCGCGTCTGTTACTGCAGCATGTCTGGTACCTATTCATATTCCTTTCCGACCGTGGATCTGCTACTGCAACAAGTCTGGTATCTATATATTAACATTCCTTTCCGACCGTGCATCTGCTACTGTAACAAGTACCTATTATCATTCCTTTTCCGACCGTGCATCTGCTACTACTGCAACATGTCTGATACCAGTGCCTATTAACATTCCTTTTCCGACCGTGCATCTCCTACCGAAGCATGTCTGATGCCTATTAATTTTCCCTTCCGACCGTGCGTCTGCTACTGCAACATGTCTGATATCTGTTAACATTCATTTCCGACCGTGCACCTGCTTGCCATCTGCCTATTGCGGAGAACCTAGTCATCAAAATACGGGCATACTGTTTTCTTGGGTCCATCATGAGTTCCGCAACAGCTCCCAACACGAGCCGAACACCTTCGACGTGATTATTTGTGTCAACACAACCAAGCGGCCGCGAATCTATTAAAATAGATCGGCTGGTGACTAGTTCCTTCGGCTCTGGGGCTAAGCCTACCGGCAAACGACTCGAGAAACTCCCGTCGCACGTCGTCCTCTTCTCGCGACCCTTCCAAGACCTCGGGGTGCCCGCCGGCCTTGAAGGCGTCTGCAATGTCCTCCACGAAAACCAGACCATCCCCGTCTGGGTCTGGTTTTATGCGCAACAGGTAGGAAGCACATTTGGGGCGGGGGTGGAAGAACCGCAGCGTTGATACAGTATGTGCGTGTGTTCTTCACAATAAAACAGTTTTTTCTACTTGGCGTTCGTTATCCACAACACGCAGAGTTCGTGCTGATTCTTCATTCTATGATGGAGAGATACAAGAGATATAAGCTCTGTGGCCAAAAACTACGTATAGGTCCACGAGTAAGAAAGAGGCTAATAAAAACGTTACGTAAGGATTTCGGGACTAAGAAACCGTGCTCAGAGGCGAGCGCTACACTAAATCCTTTAAAATAATAATAATAACAATAATAACAACAATAATAATAATAATAATAATAATAATAACAATAATAATAACAATAATAATAACAATAATAATAACAATAATAATAACAATAATAATAACAAGAATAATAATAAGAATAATGATAATAATAATCATACTCATAATAATAATCATAATAATAATCATAATAATAATGTAAAAACAATAACAATAATAGTCATTACTGTTGTGATATCCCAAGACCCGTGCTACGATAGGGGTAGCTCGTTTAAGGCAAAACAAAATTATATCTGAGACCGAGGGCGTCCGGAAAAAAAAAAATGACACACCGCAGAATTTTTTGTCGCTAGACAGGGGGGGGGGGTACTCAAACCAAGTTAAAATAAAGAACATTAAAGATAAACAAAAAAAATGTATTTTCGTATTTCATCCTGTGATCACAACGGTTACTACGGTTTTCCATTCTGACCTCTGGGAGTGTGGTTTGTCGTTTTCTCTTTTTCACGGGTGCCCCCTCAACTTAAGAACTACGACATATAACCAATATCGTTTGATTTAAAAAAAAACAACGTTTTTTCGAAACATACCCATGATAGGTCCGTCTGCTTTTACTATAGACCCCCCCCCCAAACCAGCGATATTCTTTGACGAACGTTTTATGGTGGCTCGACACGAGGAAGTATGCTCTGAAAAACAAATATTCTATTAACGTCTTGTTCCCGAGCGACTATCGAACAATGACGTCGGGGTGGCCAGAGGCACCGTATTCCAGGAGATACGGCCGGGAGTTGGTTTCAAAACCGGCGATTTCGTTAAAGTAACATTGGGGGGGCTATCGTAGAACGACTCGGGTGGTGGTGGTATTTCGTTGACCGGACTGCCCTTTACATTCTTCTGAAGGAAAGCTTCTGGGTGAGGCAAAGAGATCCTCAGCACGAGATAGATGCCTCAGAAAAATTAAGGTTGCATCCCTAGGCCACCGTAGCAGGCGTCCCAACTGCCCTTTCGTTTCCATCCAGTTAAAGACCCGTTTGCGCTTCGTGTATATCATCAATCTGCACGGAAACGCGAGGGCCGTTTGAGTTTCATGGGTAAGAAGTGGCATTTTCGGCCACTCACTCTTAAAAACAATTATTCTTAAATCTTAGGAAGGCTCCATGGGCTGGGGCCATTGTTATATAGGAAACAGACCACAAGAAACCACTCTCAGGAAGGTTCCATGGGTTGGGACCATTTTTATATAGGAAACAGGCCACAACAAACCACTGTTAGGAAGGTTCCATGGGTTGGAGTTGCTTTATATAGGAAACAGACCACAAGAAACCACTCTCGGGAAGGTTCCATGGGTTGGGATCATTTTTATATAGGAAACAGACCACAAGAAACGACTCTTAGGAAGGTTCCATGGGTTGGGACCATTGTTATATAGGAAACAGACCACAAGAAACCACTCTTAGGAAGGTTCCGTGGGTTGGGGCAGTTTTTATATAGGAAACAGACCACAAGAAACCACTCTTAGGAAGGTTCCATGGGTTGGGGCCATTTTTATATAGGAAACAGACCACAAGAAACGACTCTTATAATAGGAAGGTTTCGTGTGTTGGGGTCATTTTTATATAGGAAATAGACCACAAGAACCACTCTTAGGAAGGTTCCGTGGGTTGGGGTCATTTTTATATAGGAAATAGACCACAAGAAACCACTCTTAGGAAGGTTCCATGGGTTGGGGTTGTTTTATATAGGAAACAGACCACAAGAAACCACTCTAAGGAAGGTTCCATGGGTTGGGGTTGTTTTATATAGGAAACAGACCACAAGAAACCACTCTAAGGAAGGTTCCATGGGTTGGGGTTGTTTTATATAGGAAACAGACCACAAGAAACCACTCTAAGGAAGGTTCCATGGG
>JAYJME010003915.1:0-11521 GCA_036873775.1 Costaria costata | reverse complement strand
TCATGATATGAGTACACCCCCCCCCTCCCCCCCATCACCCCCACCCCACCTTTCCGATTGTGAAGAATAGCCGATGTGCGCGAATTCAATCCCCTTCCGTACCGCTTTTCTTCGTCGCTGACCAGACATCTGAAGCCCAGATGCGAAGCCCATCCGAACTGTAACGCCTAACATCTATACACAAAATGGTACAAGTTACGTCGCACAATCCGTGCGTCAATTGGATAGCAGCACTGAGAAGGCCATTGCCACCGACCATCGATATTTCTAAATAAAGTTCTGACTGGTAAGCCATGCTACTATTAATAAGGCTTTGAGTTGGCCGACTGTGATTCGCCGACTAGTTTCTACAGTTACGTAGTCTACACTAGTTGGCTGGCTAGGTATTACAGTTACGTAGTTGCGG
Organism: Costaria costata; assembly: GCA_036873775.1. Lineage (NCBI taxonomy): Eukaryota > Phaeophyceae > Laminariales > Agaraceae > Costaria > Costaria costata. The sequence goes on along the minus strand of JAYJME010003915.1, from coordinate 11,115 downwards.
GCGGTGCTTTGCGGGGTTCTGCGTCTTCTTTTGTGCCTTTCTGGGGCGTTTGTTGCTCGACGTTTGCTTCATACTTATGTACGCAAGACTTAGTCAGTTGTTAATAGTTGAACTTAGTTCTAACCAAACGATGATCTAGATCATGATCTGTCCAGCCAACTCCCAGCCCCAGCAAAGTAAGGATCTAGATTATCTACAGATCGTGATATGTCCAGCCAACTCACAGCCCTAGCAAATATAAGGATCTATTGTAGAGTGTTTAGATCGTCATCTGTCCGGTATGTGCATTATGCCTTTCCCCAGCAGAAAAACGCTTATCGATTCGAACTCCTTGCTGTGTGACATATATCATATATCAAGTAAACCACCTTACAATACAATGCAAAACTCAAAAGCTACACTGAGTTGCTTCTTCGTCGGCCGCTAACTTATACCGCTAACATATACCGCTAGCCTATATGGTATACCGCTATTCCATGCCGCTAGCCTATACCGCTAATCTATACTGGTATTGTATTATTATGATCAAGGTGGGGACCCGAGGTATCCCCTGCAGGTTTGCCTACGAGCGCGTCGCGTTGCCACTCACGTGTGTTGATTGTTCAGAGAGAGAAAATATATATATCATTTGTTCCTTTCCGTCGCGATGAGACTGAAGAGCAGAGGTCTCGTTGCCTCGCCTAAAACCCCTGTTTTCCTATCCAGACATGCCTCCCAAGTATTAGGAATACGATTCCGTAGGTAATTACTGCGTAGTTACCGTCTACCAAAGCAGTACCATAACAGTATAACATGAGCTTGAATGATACTCTACGTAGTACTCATCATACTTGTAGTACTCGTACTGTACCAATGTGGTACAACAGTATCTATCGACGTATGAACAAAGAAAGCTAAAATACCGGTACGTTGTTTGAAACAATACCCCCCGAGAAAAGCAATAGGAAGAAAAGCCTGCGTATACCTATACGTAACCTTTATGTACAAACAAACACGTGGTATGCTACTTTTGGCTGCGTTGCAACGGCATCCTGTCGTCTGTATAATACGTTACCTACAACATGGGACATGGGATATCCAGAATATACAACACCGCATTTATCCAACCACTACGTGACTGGCTGAATAGTCCTACATTTATAGAAAAAGTCTACTACAACAGAGTAGTAAACAAATGTGAACATTTTTCGTTTACAGTTATCATACGCCGCTGCTGCTGTTCCTTTCACAAGCTGATCTCTGACTGATGTATAATACTATCACGTTAATTGGTTAAAATATCAAATATATAAGTTGGCATGTGCATATATATACTTCGAAATCCTCGATCTCACAGCTCACGTTTTTTTCTTTGAAAATCTAACTCGAGGTCTGTTATATATATTAGCATATCAGGTACGAAGTATTATATATGTGCAAACGTTGTTCTCAAAGTATCTCATCGCTGCAACGCAGTCTGTGTGTCATCAACAAGATGGAGTTGGGCATTCTGATAATATAACTAATAGAAGCACTTAAAAAAAAGCATTTAACATGCGCACCTGGTGGATATTTCATATTTCGTGATATTCTAGGAGATCGGGCTGCGAGTGCCAGGTATGTACATATCATTAGGAGAGAGGGCGGATGCAATCAATTAACTATAGGTTGGAGTTTGTGTGAAAGTAACAGCTCGTGGCAGAAAAAGTGCGGACGGAGAATTTTCGTTCCTGTTTGAGTTCTAAACAAAACCTCAACTCATCTATATTTGCATCATCAGTTTTTTTAATCCGTGATAGCTTTATATCGGCAACAGCTGTCAGCGGCGATACTACTCTTGTACGAAGTATAGGAATTGAGCAAACGCTCACCGCAAATATGATAGAGGTGCAGCTCACGGCTACTCGTTTGTCGCGATGCCTCAGTCCCGCGTTAAGGTGACCGATTAATGGTTTATGAGCAAACCCTTACCGCGCAGACTCGCGTTATTGCAGTCCGGAATTGTGTTGCCTTCGCGAGGACGATTTTTTTGTTTTCGACGCCTGCCTCACGTATTAATTTCCAAATTGGACCCTGGGAGGGATACCTGACACCGTCTCCTCCATCGAGGCCTTAGAACGCAGCGTATACGTCTTCAAAGAGGGGACGGTAGAGAGCATCTCCTCCCCGCGCTGCTGCTAGAAGCAAGGCCTTCCCTAATAGAATAATGTCATTGTGCGGAGACTATAGCCCATGGCTGCATAGCTTTGGCGACTATCAGTAGTAGCAGTGAGTGGTACCTGGTACTACAATTACATAAGAATATCTGTGATCTGGAGCGAAGGTGGGGACACGAGTAGCCAAAAACGTAGAAACTGCGCTTCGATTTCGAGGACAGAATAAACTCATATGGATTTCTAATAACATTCCCAGGTGCCTGGTACAGTACAACTAAACTACAGTAACCCCAAATCGGCATGGGGTGTCGAGCTCGCTCGTCTATTGCGTCGGGAAAATTTGTTAGGCTGCCAGGGTCAAAGACTAGTTTACTCGTTTGCAGGTAGACCTGTCCCACACCTGTTGATACCCCTTGATATCCCTTTGTACTCCTTGATACCATACGACAAGCCACCAGAGAAACCAAGCGCTCACCATGTGCCTGGTGCCTGGTAGCATTGACACACAACCTGTCTACCTGTCTATGTTTCTGCCATACAACTGGTACGCCTCTATCGGACACAATCGAGGACAGCCTTTGGTGCACATATGCACAATAGAGAGTATGGCCATCCTGGACTACGAGTGCATTTAAGGAAGTGTGTGCCCGTCTACTACACGGCTGTTATAATCGGAGATCGGGGTGGGGACCCGAGGCATCACGTGCAGGTTTTGCCTAAGAGCTGGTCAGGTTGTCCCTCACGTGTGTCGATTGCTCAGAGAGATATAAGAAGATAACATTTATTCCTTGCGGTCACGGTGAGACTAAAAGAGGGCTCGTTGCCTAGTCGTAAACCCGTGTGTTGTCCCTGTGCAGACATGCCTGCCACATAGTACGAATACGATCCCGTAGGTCATTACTAGATACTTACTCGCCTACTCAAACAGTGCATTTACAAAAGCCCACCATGATGAGCCGTATGTGCAGAGAAATGGGAAATGCGGAGAAACCCGGTTCCAAGAACAAGAACAGGAGTTGAAGATACGGCTCCCCAAAACCCACTCCCACACCTCTAAACGTCGAGGCTACGAAGCTGAAAGGGAACGCATAGATAATGGCAAAAATGAGGTATATCCGTAAGAGACAGGAGAAACGTGGACGAAACTCCACCGCGACATCACCAAACAGGGGGAGACGTGGTGTTAAGTTCTCTACGGAAAGGATTAAACAAACCCACCAAACGCGACACACCCAGCAGAGGCGGCGGGGCAAAAATGTATCGCTGCAACGAAGAACACCAAACGCCACACTCTCATGTGGCACAGCACGAGACCCTATCACCCACATCACCCTTGGCTCTGAGTGAGGGGGCATCGCAGGACGAATCAAGAAAATACCAAACTCGAACCCAGCCCAAAGCGTTCAGAAAAGTGCCCAAACGAATCACGAAGTCCTGTGCCACAAATGAGTAGCCAGGTTATCCACACCCTGAGCGGGGGGTTAAGCAAGACGAAACAAGAAGGTACAAACTCGAAGCCCCGATCCAAACGCCCAGAAATGAAAAGAAATTACTCAAACAAGAAAATAACAGAAACCCCCGACCCCAAACACCCAGAGGAACGGAGCACTATCGAGCGCAGCGGCGACGCTAAAACCAGCTAACCACAGCCGCGCCTCGATATTCACCTATGTTTCGGTGGATTCCCCGCGCAAACGCGCTATTAATAGCTTTGCGTACTTGCAGACTCCAAGAACCTCGGAAAGCTCCGGTTAAAGTTTTGTAGCGCGCCGGAGGGAGCTTGATCGGTCCCGGATTATCCTAAACTCGCACCAAAAATACCCCATCCGTAGTTGTATTCGCGCTGATTTTTCCAGGCCACCACAAACCATCGTTGCCCTTGTCCCAAATATACCTTCGTTTGGGAAGCACCACGGCCGTGGTGCAGTAGCGATGAAGCCATTTCGCGCGCGGGACAAGGCCGTACCCGTGCGCCAGAAAGCGCTCTCCGTTACTCCCAGAAAGTCCTCGTTGGGCAGCAATGATTCGCATCAGACTGTACAAACGATTGGTTTGACGGTGCTGGATCGGTGTGCCGGTCCAGTAGCGCAAAATGCGAGGGCGGCAGAGCTGGAGATCCATATCTCCCTTTCCCAGGTCGAACGAGATAGTCCAGTCCAGTGGATCTCTTACATCACTACAATGACCCCACCCCTACATCGAATCGTTAGGTTTCTAAGGATCTCGTCCACTTCGAGTCGTTCAAGGGAAGTCGAAACGTCTTCTACAGTGACGTGGTGCGAGGGAGAGTTCATGGAGGCGTTTTTGAGGACGTACTGCGTCAACCCTGCTGTCAAATATTCCGGCCTATCCCACTGTCGTTGAGGTTGGCACAGGGCTTGCAGTGTTGTACCGAAACGGGGCGGTGAGCATCAGCGCCAGGAAGGTCGGAAGGTGAATCCAGATAGAGGAGATTATGATCGAGAGAGGAACCATCAAGGGTGTCTGTGGAGGGCGCGGGGCCAACCGCAAGAACGTTGTAGGGGCCCGTTCAGTTGAGCGAAAGCATGGGCTTGATGACCTTGGCATCCGTGTCAGATTCCGAGCCCTGACGGGTGGTAGCGGCCGTGTGATACACCCACACTCAGCTGCCCACGATAAATTTGTGAACAAGGCGCAGAGCGTCGGGAAGGGCGAAGTCTCTGCAGTCGACGTTGGAAACTGTGAGGGCATATGGTGTTCGCGAACGATGCGACCGCTTCTGGCAGGCCGTCGCCAGGTCGCAGTAGGAGAAGTGGTCACGGTCTAACCTCTGATGCCCGATGACCCCGGCGCGTTCGAAAATAGTGAGAGGGAGACGTGGACACGTACCCATGTGGACCTTGTTGAGAGCTAAGCCGGTGGCGGCGCTGACCGAACTGTTGTACACAAATTCTTCTTGAGGGAGCTGTGTATCCCAGTTTTCCTGGCGCTCATTGACGACCATGGCCAGCATTGGGGCCATCGTGTGGCTCACACACGCTCCACACCGCCGTTGCCGTTCCGGATTTTAGGAGAGAGTAGCCCGTTTGCGAACGCCGGGGGGCTGGTCGACAGCTTGCGAAAGCTTGGAGCAAAGCTGGAGGCCGTTTCCGAGGGCAGGCTCCGCTGGTATCCCCAGACGGGAACGCACCGATTGATGCCAACGTTGGCCGTGCCCTCAGCGATGGATTCAGCTGCATTAACTGCGAACATGTCGCCCCGACGGCTGAATCGATCAGTGAAGACCAAGATGTAGGTGTTGCGTCTGGGCATGACCGGAAAGGGGCCGAAGTAGTCGGCGCTGACGGCAATACCGGGCTCCTCTGGTAGGGGCATCGAAAAAGGCCGCGCGATCCACCTGGCGCTGCGGGGCAGGCGGAGCGGGGTGTAGTCGGATTGCGCACAAGCAAGACGATGCCGTCCTCAGTGGTGTGCAGTCGTTCCTTGCCAGCAAACTCCTGAGTTTTCACCAGGGAGAGGCACTGGTGCGAAGGAAAATACCATAAACCTGTGTCGGGCAGAGCCGGCGGCGGGCCGGCAATGATGTAGCGCATGGCAGCATGGCAGCATGGCACGCGGGCTCGGCCTGTTGCTCCCGCGGCGGAGAGTTTGTACGCCACGCGGATGGTCGAGGCGCCCAGCCGGGCCCAAACCCATAATCTACAGAAGGCGGCGCGGTGCCTAAAGCGGCGGCTGTTCTTTGAAGCCTCCGAGCGAGATGAGATGGCCCAAAGACGGTATGACAGTCGGAGGCGTGGCGTCGGAAAGCCAGCCAGTGACGGGGCAGACGCGGGTGGATCAGGGTTCGCGATGGAATCGGCTCCCTGCGGAGTGCTCGGTATAAACGAAGCCGGCTGAGCGACCCCAGTCGGAGCAGCGAGGTCGTCTGTGGAGCCCGTGCCGCCCTCAGGCGGTATGGCAAGAACCGAAACGAAGCCGGTGTCGGCGGAAGGAAAAATTGCTCCGCGGCCGGGGAGGCGATTAATGGTGGTGACGGATGTAGAAATACGAGCGGCGAAGCTCACCAAGGGGGAAGAAAGGTCGCCCATCCTCATACGTGGCCCGTATACGCGAAACTCGCGATACTCAGAAGACACGAAGGGCAGCCCACCCAAATCCGCACTATCTGGGGTAAGTACCAGCCCACCAAAACCGTCGCCGGGCACCGGAGAAGAACTTGTGCCAATTGCGACGGCTCTGATCAGGTAGATACCATCGTCGGCTACCGGTATGATGCCAGTGGACCCACTGTGGTCGTGTTCCGCGGTTTGCCCGAGCAACCGGGACAGGTAATTAGCATTATCATTGGCGCTGCTCTTGCCGTACTCGAATGTATAGTCAAACACGATGAGAATCTTAAGCCACCGTTGGACGCGCGCCTTATGGTCGCCCACTTGTTGGATGCTCTCCAGCGCCTTATGGTCCGAACAATGCGAACCTTGGTGCCCACAAGTAGCCTCGAGGGCGCTTGATGGTCCAGACAATGCTGCCGGCTTCCAAGTCGAGCGGAGTCTAGTGACTCTCCGAGTCAAGGGTAACGTGACTGATATACGCGACGGACCTCACGGAACCGTCGGCTTTCTCCTGTTCGAGGGCAGTGCCAAACCATCGATTCAAGAGTCGCAGTACACATGGGACGGGTGGAAGCAATCGACGACGGCGTCCCAGTCGGGGAAGACCAAGATGGGCGGAGCCGAAAGCTCGGCGAGGATCTCGCGCACGATAGACTCCATGGCCGGCGTGAACTCACATTTGACGCCCTTCCTGAGACGCGTGCTATGATAGAGGTACACCTATTTGTTTTTGAGGCTCCTCACTTTAGGAGCTCTGTACTTCACCCACAACACTGATTTTGAGTCAACCAAAAGTGCAACCCTAGGTATACAAAACATGACCTAGGTATAAAAAACAATCATATCGCAAAACAAAATGACACCCTGACGATTATGGATTAAGGAGCTCCGTCATTCAGAAACAAAAAAAGCCAAAAAGTGATACCTCTATCGTAGCACGCGTTCTGAGAAGGGCGGTGGTCGGTGGGAGCAGCTTGGACGAATTGCGCTGGAATGTTCGATAGTATCCCACACCGCCCATGAGGGCGAGGACCTGCCTCAAAAGCCGGGGGGTGGGAGTTTTGAGCAAGGCAGACACATTTTCCACGTTCGGACGCAACTTCGCGGGCGAAATGGAATGGCCCAGAAAATCAGCGTCTATGGCGTCCAACCGAGCCTTCCAAAGAGGGAGCTTGAGGTTGTGCTTGTAGAGACGCTCGAAAAACTTGCGTATCTTCCTCACGTGAGCCGTCGAGTCGAAATCAAACGAAATCACGTCGTCGAGGTAGGCCGCAACCTGTCCCGAGCCGTTGATCCTATCGTTTACCACGTTGAAGAACCAACCGGGGAAGGCCCCGTCGCCCGGGGGCATAGTGAACTAAGTCATCGAAGCCCGTGGGCGTGCGGAACGCCGTGAGGGGAACCATGTCTTTGTTCGCGGCAATCTGATCGAACGAAGAAACCAGCTCGAGGAGGGAAAACACGCGTCCTTTGCTCAAGGTGTCAAGGACCTGATCCACGCGAGGGATGGGCAGTTAGCTGAGACTAATGTGCTTCTTGAGCTTCTTATAGCCGACGGTGATCCGAACGCCTCCAGATTTGTTTTGGATAAAAACCAGTGGACTCGAACACTGTGAAGTCGAGTGCTGGATCAGACCTGCTGCAAGGTACTGGTTCAGGGTACCGGTGACTCCTTTGGCTAAAATGGGGTTGATGCGGCCGGGACGTGACAGCCACACTACCTTTCGGGACCGTAGTCTCAGAGGGTATCAGGGATTTTCGTAGAAAACACCACCCAATTGTTCTATGGCGGACGGAATCCCGGGCCATGAAGGTGGAACTCAACCGTTCGAAGGTAGGACGGTAGGTTCGCCCAAACGCACAGAAACGAAGCGCGCTATTCCGGGAACACTCGAGCAAGGCAGGCTAGGGCGAGGACGTAGTTGCCGCAGAGTCAGAAGGTGAGTCCGTAACAGACCTGGGGCACCCCAAGTAAGTCGTGCGGCATGGCATCCAGGGGGGCCCTCAAAGTGGGGCGTGGGTAACTCCGAGGAGGTCGCCAGGTTTGATATCTTCGACTCCAACGATGGGAAGGGCTTGCCACCCGGAGGCGACGACGTGTTCCTCAACTGAGCGCAGGTATCGTTGGGCAGCATGTGGTCGAGATAACGCCCCATGAGCGCCGGGGAGTCGTTATGGCGGACAAAGTTTACTGCAAGAAGCTGGGGTTCGTCGGACAAAGTAACGACTACGGCGCCATCGTGCCGAAGGTGGATGCCTTCGTCTGAAGCGAAGGGACCCATGCTACGATAGAGGTGCACCATTGTTTTTCTGAGGCTCTTCACTTTAGGAGCTCCATATCACACCCGAAAACTGTTTTTGAGTAAAACTGGAAGCGCAGTCCGTCTAGCAAACCCATGGACTAGGCATTAAAAAAAATAATATTGCTAAACGAGAATAACATTCGGATAATTTTGGGTTAAGGAGCCCCGTTATTCAGAAACGAAAAAGCCCAAAAGTGCAACCTCTATCGTAGCACGCGTCAAGGGGCCAATGGCATAAACCGATACGCCTTCCAGAGCATGATGGAACGAAGCTAATTCGCCAAAACTCCGATTGTCCGATAGCCCGCTTGGCAGAGACGGTAAGAGCTGTTGTTGAAACGCACCCCGCTGTCGCGCCCTAGAAACATGGCATGCTGCATCGCTGAAAGAGGAACCACGCAAGCCCATACTGCGATGGAGCAGGTAGGCTCATTAACTCCAAACTGTTTAGGCTCAAGCGGACGCTCATCGACGTCTGCAGAGGGGCAGATGCGCCAAAACCATCCCAGAATCGAGGAGTGCCGTTCCTTACGCGCCCGTTAGAAACCGCACCGACCGATGGCATGAACGTCTATGGGGAAGCTTTGCAGAGGAGCGCCACGCAGCCAAAAGTGTCTTGAGCGCCGGCTCCACTGTGGACGGATATTGTGGTAGAAAAGGAAGCGTCGTCCAACGTAAGTGTGCCCCTGTCGAGACAAGCGCCGTGTTCCGAAAACGCGGAGGAGGGGGCCGAACCTGGGGTGATGACCAAACCCTCGGGGCTGTAACCAGCCAGCGCGTCAGAACATTAGATCGAAGCCTCCTAAGGAGGACCTGGGCAAGGGCAGCCCGAAGCCAAAAGGCGAGGTGGTGGCGCGGGGGAAATCTCATGAATCCCGTTGGACGACGTCGGTGTGCAGAATTGATAAGAGGAGGTGGGGGTGTGCAAACCCGGCCTCACGTGCATGAAAAATAGCGTCGCTTACGGCTGAAAGAGATTTACAGAGCAAATTTGTCACTCACCACCGCGGGGATCACTGGCCCCGGGGTCTCCAGCACGGAGACCAATCCCCCACACGGGGTCTGGAGGGCTGGCTTTAGCCAAACGTTTGGAGCCCGTGCTCAAACGCTGTTGTTTTATGACCGCATTCTGCGTGCATTTGGCTATAGGGCCGGCAAGGACGGCGTTTTCCCATACGTGATCCCACACAATCGAGTCGAATTCACCCACGCCTTCACCGATGCGTCTCTGCGCGCGTGGGTCTGACGAGGACATAATATGCTCGACGGCGCGGTGGTCCTACAAAAGGCGAGTCTTTGCTGCCACCATGCACGGCTCCGTGCAAACCTACGACACGTCGTCCACGGCAAACGACGATGGAAACCACTGCGAAAAGTAGGACGGGGGCTGCCAAACCAGCACCACCTTTTCTGTTGAATACTCGATAGTAGGGTCAAAGACCGACGGTGCCGAGCCGCCGGTGGCCGTAGTGGCAGTTCGCGGGGGGCTGCAGTTGTGGATCGCTGAGAACGTTGCGCCGGCACTGGTGTACGGTTCAAGTCCAGTCCCACGAGTCCTGGCGCCGTGACACCATCGCCCGTGGGTAACGAATTGCTAGAAGGTGCTGTAGCTGCGCCCGCAGGTCCTAGACCAGGGAGGGTAGAGGGCTCTGAGCTCGTTCAGCTTGACGAAAGTTGCGACTATTCCGTTACATGGCGGGTATGTCGTCCGGCGGATCTGACTGGAGGCCGTAGAGTCACCACTTGCTCGCCGGCTGACAGTGCCAGTGTCTCCTATTCCACCGCAGCCATAGGACTGCGCACAAAATATGGCCTGCAAACCCCAGAGTCGGCTTCGAATACGGGTCTCGGGTGGCACCAAATGTTCCACCCGAGAGGGCTGCTTGCCTGTAGAATGTTGGGGAAGGTTGACGAGGTAGCTAATCTTGTCGAGTCCTCCTTGATAGGCAAAAGGTAAAGCGCCTGCCGCTATAGAAGACGCCGAGTCGAGCGCCAATATAGGTTTCGGGGTTTCGGTGGGGCGATCCCGCACCTAAAACCGACCGCCACCGCATGGTCGAAAGGAGGAGGGAGGCGACACCCTCGCTCAAAGGAGACCCGACGGGCAGGTGCAGCAGGCTTTCTACCACGCGGCAACATGACGTAGGGGAGCGGCGCTCGAAGCGTAGTCTCCTATGATGGGGGTGAGGGGAGCAGCTTGAGGCGCTGACTCTCGTCGCATCATTAACGGCGAGGCTATGGGAGGCGGCGCTCGAAGCTCGGCCCCCCGAGGCCTTATTAACGTTGTGGCTGACGGGAGCGGCGCTCAAAGCGTGGGCCTCCCTCGCCGAAATATTGCCACGAAAATGTTTCAGAGGCGGCAGAGGGGACCGCGGGCTCGCCACATGAGCAAGTGTGGCTGTGTCGACTGAACGGTCAGATAGACAGGGCTACGTGTTTCACGGGCGATCAGGAGACGGGGCAGCCGTCGAGGCCGTCGGCGCTGGGCGCTGGCTGATGCGTGTCCGGGTTGCTGCTGGAATTATGAGAGGCGCCATAGCGGACACCAGAGGCGGGAGTGGCAGCGGAAGGGGAGAGTGAGGGCGAAACACTACCGTGTGTGCG
>JAYJME010003914.1:0-11522 GCA_036873775.1 Costaria costata | reverse complement strand
CGGTCCGAGGTGGGGTGTCGGTAAATGTGACGACGAAGTATACTGAAAGTCTGGCGTGCGAGCTAGCTTGCAAAATGCGCGGGGTCTTGCATCATCAGCTGTTCGGCTTGAGGCTCAACTGTGGGGAACAGGGGCTGGCCCTCATTACTCCCAGTAGACCCAGACGGCGCAGCGGCTGTCGGATACGTGTTGTTTACTTCCGCCTATTAATATTAATAGTCGTTTTACTTGGGCTGGGCCCTGGTAGCACCAGCCAGTATAGTTTGTACTGACTGCGACAGATGCCAGTACGCTGGACTCGAACAGTGCACTGGTCGCGGCAAGGAGGTCCCACCGAAGGCGACCTCGGAGCGCCAAAAGCATGGTTTTACACAAATTTGACTTCCCTAGCTAAAAAAACACGATGATTGTGGACCATGTTTCAACGCAATTCATCTATACAAAGCGGACAACAAGGTGCTCAAGAGTATAGGAGGGATCCACAGTGCCCAAGCAATACGCGATTGGAGGGGTTTCGCCCGTCGTGCTCACGGTCTCCCTCCCTGTCTCTCCTCTGTCGCTGTTCTGCGTTATTTCTGCTTTTCGCCACGTACGTGCGCTTTGAAGGGTTTTCGCAAACGAGCTGGGCTGGCCAAGAAGAGCTTTGTTTTTACTCACCCGGCGTTTTCGCAACCATTTGGAAATCCATCGACTCCACGTTGTTTGGCAGCGGTGTTACTGAGCCTGCAGCCCATTTGCCGACGTCATAATTTTTGAAATCCGATTTGATTTCGCCGTGAACGTTAAGAAACCTCCTTTTTGCCGTCACGTGTCAACACCAAGCTCTACACGAACGTCCGATAAGCAATGCTGCTGACACTCGGTGTGGACGTTCCTTCAGGCATGGCCAAACGATCAATATCATTGCCATCAAATAATTCTTATCTCCATGGAGAGGTACAAGCCCCCCGTACAAAGTTAAATATTTCGATTAGGTCTACAAATGCTGTCAGTCTCACGCAATTGTTTTTAAAACAAATATTCTTGGCTTGGACAATTTACACGTCTTTCACAAGGCCAAGACAAAAGGATTTTGACTACGTAGTATTGCACCACGTGTGACAAAACTAAAATCGTGCTTGTCTGAAAATGTGTCTACTGCACGGACACTAACACAAAAACAACCCCTTCGGAAGACTATACTGAAGCACGTGTCAAGTTTTCAGCTCAAATTGCGAAGAAAAAATGAGAAGTGCTAACCCTAACCCTAAGCTCGTATGAACATTGTGAGGGCTCTTTGTAGGACGTATGCCATTACGCAATTTACTGACAACCCTAGCAGCTCCGTCCACCAGTACAGTGGTACTGGCAGTACATACTGGACCAGTGCGCCACCCCTACAATTTACGCTTGAAGTTCGGGTGACGGAGTAGTAAGCGGTGGTGGGGCTTGGTATCTGCTGGAATGTGTCACGCGTCGCCATACGACCCGAGCATTCGCGTCGTGCTCGAACACGTGGGATAGAGCGACAGGAGCGCCGAGCACAGGGCGACTAGTAGCCCGTTGACCGGCGACATTTACCGTGCGGCAAGCAAAGAGGGGGGGAGGCGAGCGACCCAGAATATGTATAATGTTTATATTATTTTTATGGATGATGCCATCTCGAGAGGTACAAAGGGAAACGAAGAGGGCACGCGGTGTCTATTTTTGCCACAATCATTACAGAGTAGCGTCAATCTCTTTTCTGCGTATGGTGAGCGATGCGTGAGGGGGGATCTGTTGCTATCGCACCAAGCAGCGAGGGTCTGCACGACGCGGCAGGAAGTATTGGGGTTCGACACTTAACACCGAAAACTGGCACAGACGAGAGAGGCCTTCTCGTTCAACCAAGGATGCATCAAGCAGGCTCTTTTAGACTGGTCATGGAGGTCACCATCCGTACGTATGTATTGTAAAACCTACGACATCTACGTACCGCCCTGTCGTTTACAAGTAGGCGTGTTTCATTTGTACATTTAGTTATAGAATGTGCTCCGGACGTGAGGAACCAGGCGCACAGGTATAGCCAAGAGCGCTAAAATGTGGGGTCCAAGGCATTACACCCATCCGAGGAACGCAGTGACGACATTCCGTGTGGTATCCTCTACAACAGTTACAATTGTATTGTTTTGTTCGTCCTCTGCCTGAAAGGCGTGTTTGTCTCCTCGTAGGAGCGTCGTTCATCTGGCGTCATCGGGGAAGCGTTTGCAAGGTGCCTATAGGGCGTGTGAATTGTGTCGGCTGCACGCCCCCCGTACAGCCGCAGCCGCTGTGTTACTTGGATTTGCGGCCTTCGTGCATGACGACAGGCAGTATATCTATCTCCGTCTTGATTGCCTTCGGCTGGCCCCTCGGCCCTAGTATTTACTGGTACAAACCTCGATGTCCGTGCCGTATTCCCCACACCATTCATTCTGTATTACTTGCCTGGAGCGTCTGTAAGTTGTCCCGAGAACCACACTTACGACTAAATCACGCAATCAGACAGGATGTTTGGTGCATGCCCCCCCCCGTCGGAAATACGGCCACGGCGACTGGGGTCACTACTGCTGCCGTCGTACGTGCTGGCCAGCTAGAAATACGATCGTAGGTACTACAGTAACAACGGTCCAGGCAAGCAACATCTACGTACAACGAACCACACACTCATCACGTCCGCCGCGAGGCTCGAGAGCTTCCTTCGCCTTGGGACACCCGGAAAAAACGCCCCATGTTTCTGTCCCGCAAGTGATGTGGTCTGTGTTCTCTGCGTGTCTTGCTTGAACGCCGGGGACAGCTGCAACAACTAACTGCTGTCAATGCATTCATCATATATCAGTAGTATCATACGCCTTAGGTCCAGCCAAACCAAGCAGGTGAATGCCGTTAACCCTTTTACTACCGCCAAAAAATATCCCACACCCTTATATGTTCAAGTAGTTTTGTCCCCAAAAACCGATTCCGGCTCTAAAGGGGTTAGTTAAGCCCATGGACGGCAGGCTTCGCTGCTCACACTTATCTCCTAACTCAGCATGTGCTGGAAATTACACTATTATTCTAGCTAAACTCTCCAGTATTCTACTTGATTTCCCCTTAGAACTACCCTTGCACTCAAACGTTCACCAGCAAGCGATGGATTTAAATCATAGCACGGTAATGCTAGGGGAAATCCATGGGAGATAATGAAGATACGTTCCCTTAGACGCGGTGACGGGTTGTGGGACTCGTCCTCTGTCCTTCAACGGGACTGATCGCGGGACTCGGCAGAGCTTGAACATCTGCCCACGGCGCTCTGTCGCGTCCTTTACCTGAGCTATCGTCGTCTAGCTTCCTTCCCGCTGTTTCAAAGGGAATCATACCTGTCAAGCAAACGGGTGGAATGTGAGGTGCGTCTGTACCTAAGACGCGGCACCATTAAGATGCCCCAAACGGTGTACTTAACGCCTTGGATGCAACGGCACGAACCAACAGCCATGGATGTAGCGCGACGTTGCGTCATGTGCGTGTAACAGTCTACAGCAGCGCGCATGCATGTATGCCTGTTTTCCGCCGACTCACAACAGCTCCTCACACACGCGCAAGACGAGAGGAACGCATTGGAAGCACAGATACTCATCTCATTGAACTCTACAACACAGAAGGGCATGAGACTGGGGAAGGAGCGGGAACGCCGGTGTATAGTACAGGGAAAAACGATCATGCGTGGTCCAACCTGCACGTTTTGAGCCAAAGTAAACAACTTACCGGTGAAGATCGCCGCCAGGATCATTAAAGGGCCAAAGACCACCAAAGGCCAGATCGGGCCCTTGTCGTACAACACCTCTGCCAGCACGGGGGTCAGAATGCCTGACACCAAACAGATACATACATCAAGAGAGCATGCAGCCACTACGCGTTATGCTGTGACCAGAGACACGAGGCCATATACCAGCTGCGGGCATACCACTGTCCCTTATACCGGTATTTGTTGCTTGCGCGACGAGCACCAAGACGAGGCGAGGTTTCGAAAGGAATGTTTAGGAAATACTGTCTTCCGTTGGGTATCACCTACTGTACCAATAGCTGTGGGTACTGGTGAATTGCAGGCGTATTCCTTTGCTGGCCATCGTTCATGAAGGCAGGGGCAGCGAATGAACAAAGAACAGCACACAGCTTCTCACAATGTGTCGAAACAAGTTGACTAACCTGCCGGTAACTTATGAGGCTAACGACGCAACTCACCTCCGAAGCGCGCCCAAAACGAAGCGCCACCAACCGCCACTGCCCTGTGCTTGGTGGTAAACAGCTCCGGTGTGACAACCGCATTGACGATAATCGACATGCCTGTCGGATAGGAAGCCAAGCGAGAGACACCGAGTTCTGTTGTGTGGTTTCGAAACGTGGTTCGACATCACGTGAGCGAAGACAGTCTAGTAGCGCCCCCAGGGACGGAGAGCGGCTCTGGTTTGACGAAAGCGCAATCGTTTCTGTGAAGCACAGCGTGAGACGATGCCCTCAACGAGTGTCTCACGTACTACGTACCACACTGTAACGCTCAGGAAAAACACGCGCATCGGGGTTCAAGGCCTTCTCGCAAAAGCAAGGTGCGGGTAGCATCGATCCGGGAGCCACTGTCCGTTTTCTTTAGCATGCTGGCTACCCCATTCCGCTGACCTCCGTCTATTGGTTGAATTTCCGTCCGCATATGATGGTGTGGTGGACGTGCTAGCCCAGGGGCTTGTCACGAGCCGCTAATAGTAGGCGAACTCGTGAGCTTCGCTCAGAAAAAACGTGCGTGATGTTTAAAGTTGACACTCTCTGGGCCAAGATGAAGAAGACGAAGTACAAGGAGATATGCTGAGTGATGGACGCTATTGTGCTTTTCGGCTGGAGCCCATGGGCTCCCGCGGGCCCCCACGTAGGAAGTCGTGGGCTCTCGCGTGCTCCCACATGGGAACTCGCGGTATACCGCGACATCCCACTTGGGCTCCCGCGGGCGCCCGCGGGATCTCATGGGTATTGCAGTGGTAAATCCCGCGGCACCCCACGCGGCCACTCGCGTGGGACCTAATCATTGTCGTTACTGCTGGTGTCGACGTTCACGGAGGGCCCAGCAGGAATATGTTGTCAAGTAGTCTCGCACAAGCGTTTCGCCAAAATTCGCAAACGGCTTTGAAAAAGAGTATGCGATTCGCAAACAAGATACAGTACGCATTGAAACAAATCAGAAAAATTGCCTCAAGTATGCATAACGTCAGAGTCTTTACGTAGTCCATGCTTGCCCTTGCTGCCCCACAGCATACTACAACTCTCACCGGAACGTAAATTTTGTTTCCGCACTTTGTTTAGGTAACGTCTCAGCTTACTACAACAGTACACACATATCCGCCAGCAGACCAGACAACGTTTGGTGAAAGCCGTTTCTTCGTCGGTGAGGTACTCGTGGTACCATGCTCAGGCGCATAATATGAAATGTTAAGCAATTTCGCGAGTTGTGTATGTTATCGGCTCGCAAGTATGATACGCGTGCACGAAATCACCTCGTGGGTCGTTTCTGGCTGCCGAAGACTGCCGTCTAGCGCACCCGACGCCTTCACGCACTCCGTATGGAGCACGCCTCTTTTCCATGAGCTGTGGTTAACTGTGAGGAGCTGTAGCCCTTCGCCAGTCAAGTGCAAACGATCAGTTCGGGGTCGTTTCGTGTCTCGTTTTTGTGTATTCTGAATTAGGACTATTTTCGACCGCTGCAACGCCCTAAAGTCGAGGTGCAGACCTGCGTTGAGACACTGTTTTGCAAAAAACCACAGACTGCTATGCTGCAGATGAGACACGAAGCAAGTACACTCGCTTTCTACCCCTGCTATGGGACGAACGAGCCAAAAGTCCAAACGCAGCGTGTAAACAAAGCGGTGCAATTGACAGCACCCAAAAAAGATCTAGAGTTTTGAGTCCGCCGGAAAACCCGGGGGATAGACAAGATCCTACGTGCCCTTACCTAGCCTGTAGCGAAACGCAACACCTACCAAATTTGAACTACACCACACACACCTGTGGATTCAAACAAAGTCCAACGGGACCTTGGGCGGAAAACGAGCGGAGTCCAATGGGTGTTATGGTGGGAACTCCCCAAGGGACTCCACGCGAGACTTACCATGGTGGGAAATACCGCGGGCACCCACACAATATACCGTGGGCACCCACGGCGGTGGCATACCATCCAGTCCCGCGGAATCCGATAAGACAGGCCACGGCTGACTATGGGGTCCCGGGGGAAGTCGCGTGGGATGCCGTGGGAGCCCGCGATGGTGCCCACGGTAGTCCCGCGGGATCGCATGACAGCTCCCATGGGATCCCGGGAAAAACACAATAATGTGCAACGCCTTCGTGCTTGATATTTACGTAAAATTATTTCTGCCAGAACAAACGTACATTTCGCCGGGCCTTCTCGACAATTCCAACTCTTGTTACTTCGTGTACTTTACTTGTCTGTACAGCTGCATATTTGCGGGTGGAATCCGCTGCCCTGCCGCAATACAGATCCATTTCTTCTTTGCTGCGCCGCAACAGCAGCATCGAGCATTTCTGCTTCGCTTACGACGAGTCATCAATGCTCCTACACCTAGCGCAACAACCACTACGCGAGATCTCTCAGCGTAAAAGGAAAATACTGTGACAGGTTTGAAACAGGAACGAGCATGCAAGCCGGAAGCTATCCCATACAGAGCTTGCAATCGTGCTGTGTCAAACTATACATTTACCGGACATGCCTACTTCGTGTACGAGTATTATTATTATTATTATTATTGCTCCACAGCTGGACGGGACCCTCCCCTTTTCGCCGACATAGTAGAACGCGAGCAAAACCCAGACCTTCTGACCCCCTCTTGGAACGTGAAAAAATCACGCAAATTCCAAACAACGTAGGCAAATGGGATCAGCACACTTTCTTTTTACCTTCGCACACGACAAGTATTACTTGAAGTCCACAGAAGGTGGACGAATCAGCACGTTGCGAGACCTTTGACGTTATGAAAGGTGGTCAGTAGGTCTGGGGTTTTGCTCACGTCCTACTATGTCGGCCAAAGCTGGGGGTCCCGTCCAGCCGTGTCTCTGTTGGCCAACTGCGTGTTACCACGCCAGTATTGGCCGTAGGTGTACCTCATTCTGATATGACACCCGCCAAGCGAACCGAACCGAACGGCAGAGCAGACTACAGTAGGGGTTGCCTCTAAGGCAGAATCCATGCTTCCATGGTATTGTAGAGCCCAAAAGGGGGATGACCGCTTGAAGAGATACTCGTGTTAGAAACAATTAATACTCACAACTTACTGCAATTAATCATAGATGCATACCTGCATCTATCTCAAGCGTTTACGTACTATCAGCTTGTTGAATAAGAAACACAACCAGCTATAGCAGGGTACCACGTCTCTGCCCGCTTCGCACAAAGAAGGCGTGTGCACTGCGACAAAACAAAACTGGCCGTCAAGCTGGTGCGACCCCTGGCGATGAAGCTGCCCTCCTCCCGGCTATCCAGATGACGATGTGTCGCAGCGACTCTTGAAACGATACTGCAGCCGGCCGAAACCAGCATTAATGTTCCGACAAAGTCTAAACGATGATGATGTCCAGAACTGATGTTCGAAAAGTCTTCAACGATAGATGGCGAAGTGGCAACACCACAAGAATTTCTCCCTCCGTAATTCCAACAGACGATATTGTCTGTCGACTGCTCCGGAGAGGCACTTCGGCGACCGTACGTAGCCACTGTTGCGGCGACTCCGTAAGCACCGTCGGTCCCCTCGCACAGCAGTGCTGTAGCGACGCCAAACGTTTCTTGTTCAGCAACCCCAAATTGATTGTGTTTGCAGCGGGCCTGTACGTCTTCCCGCGGCGACCCCGAGTTGCGGCCACCCCCAGTGATATTGGTACCGCGGGGGACAATGTATTTTGTGGGTCAATCCCGTTGGGCGTTTCTCCGGGGATCTGAAGATAGTTATGCCGCGATTCAAAAGACGGGCAATCTTACGATTAGCGGCACCGGGCGGTACGATGCTCCAGCGTTCCACAATGTTGATGGTGATCCCAGGCGATGGCGATGGGGCCCCAGCGATCCCAGCCAATAATACTCGCGTTTCGGATATGCATGAAGGTATCTTGTTGGGGGCAGACGATATTATCCTATCGCTGTATCCTATGACGATGGAGACTCATGTTCTACCATACCTGGTACTTAGTACCTCATCATACGTGCATAGTACGAGACCACAACATAACTAAACGCAGAACCCGTCACTCTTCTGCCTTCACCGCGCTCGCACCCATATAACCCGCACACCATTGTGCACCTCCACACGATAGCATCGCGGCGGCGTTAGTCCGAGCTCCTGGCATGCACTGTTTGGGTCTTCAAGACCAAATAAGTATTATACAATCATCATCAGGGGAGACCGTATCCTATTTCTGGATCTTTTGACGAGGAGGAGTCGTATTCTCCAAGTACATCGTGCGGACACAGTACGACAACACAACATAGCCACATTACCCTTCGCTCTCCCGTTCTCGCCACGCCCGCACCCGCACAACTCTTACCCTATTGCATACCTCCACAAAATGGCATCGTGCGCCTGCTTTACTATCAGCTCCTGGCAAGCGATTTCGGCCTTGAAGCCAAATACTGGATTATGTGCAGACGTCGTATATCATACCAGGTCCTGCTGTAAACATATGCGTACGTGCGTTTAAACCAGTATACTGTAGCTGTAAGACCTTGTATGATATTGTGGAATTGTTGAATATGGAATAACAGGCACACATAAACCGTCTGTCACAGTGGCTCCACCACACGGCAGGAAATAAGCAGATGGCGCGCTTAGTCCTTCCATTGTTTTTTAAAGCCCCTCCGTCGGAAGCACTCCACTTTTTGGGGCCTCCTGTCTCCCCGTTGTCTGCTGTCTTTACGAAATCGACAAAAAACAAAAAAACTGTTAGGAGACAGTGCGCGCTCCCTACCTCACCGCGCGCAACCTATACAAAAACGGTTATAGATGTTGTATCTTCCTCCTGCGTAAGGAGGGGATGATCAATTCGACCGTGCATCAGCCTGTATAAGCCGATCTAACGCAGTACACAAGATGCGGATTGTCCATATCTGCAGGCGCAGCATGGCGAAGGAAAAATTAAAGGTGCACCGCTCACCAAATCCGAAAAAGGCCATAATAGACGCTGGAAGGAAGAGCGCCGGATTGTCGTGCCACAGGCCCATGAGCAGTACCAGCGCCGCTGTCGACAAAGACGACCACTTCATGGTGCCCACGCGACCAAGTCGGCCTTCGGAGCACAGCCATATCGCGCAAACCGACGCTGGGGAGATTGCGCAAGCAGTGAAAGGTCAGGAAAATCGTTTTACTCACGAGTTCTTCATTGATGTGGCGATGGGTCAGACCTTGGTTTACGCTCTCGGAATGCCTGTCGTCAATCAACTTGCACATTTATTTTTCACTCATGACCGTTTGGGCCCCGAGCTATATGCTGAGATACACATGGATTTAACTACGACGACTAGCAGGCCTCCGGCAGCCCCCCTTCCAGAGATCAAGAGATCAATCCCTCCCTTCGTTACCACGCCCTGGCCCCTTCTTTAACCACGCACCCGGACCCATCACCAATCCAAGCACGGCACTGAAGATGTACACGAAGTCTTCAGTGTCAGCGAAGATCTCCTTGTAGTACTTGGGCAGCAGAAGCGTCATGCCGAAGTAGCTGGGTAAGGCCGGGCGAATGGGAATGCTCAAACCAGCTGACGTGGTCCAGATGTATGCTCGTCTCAATGCGGCGAAAACAAACGTGAAACGAGTTTATGGCCATTGCATTATTTTTTCTTGAAACAAGCGATCACGCCCCTGTCGGCTTTGCGGACACAGAGTCTCGGCCGACACAAGCCTCTTTGCAATCGTACCCTGAGCGGTACATACCTAGATGGTTTTATTAACGGAACTCATGTAATGCAGTATTTCCTCAGCCAGAGCGTTCCTCTTCCAGAAGACAAAATGTCGATTTCCTCTGAAACAACGTCTGAGGTTACCCTGCAAACATACGTCGTAATTCCGTCCATCCCTCGAGCCTACGGGCTGCGGTCACACCAGGAGCGAATGCCTCCGCAGCGTGCAATATTCTCGCACATGGGTACGCTTTCATACAGCTGTGGACAACTCAAACGGTAGTGACAAAACACATTGTCCGCACCTTATGTTCAAGAAGAACCAGACCATCCAGCTGTCGTTTCGGCAATAGCAAGATCGCACGTAGATAATAAGAATGGGATTCATCCAGACAAGGGAGAATATCGAAGGGTGGTGCAAAGGAATGTTAGCCTGGGTCTGTACAAGGCTCAGGAATCTCGTACACACGTTTTATGTAATTCGCTACTCAGCGCCAATACTTGCGGTAGAAGTCGCAGACCTGCGCGACTGGTTACCACAAATATTGCCTTCAAAGAAGGAGCAGCAGGGATAACCAGGATGTCGCTCATACGAGTAGTATTTGACCTTGAATTCACTGACTGCACCCAAGGCAGCGATCATGGTTCGGCCGCCTGCTGAACAATACCATAGCTCGGTATACACCACCCACATGGAAATCGTCGCCCTCCGCAAAACTGGCGTTTGGAACAGTTCGCGGATGTTCCCTGCATCAGAGCCGTTATCGCTTCCGTCCAGATCGATGCATGAGGGTTCAATATTCAGTCGGACACGTGCTTCGTCATCCGTCAGCTGGGACAGTTCCACGCCGAGCACATTGGTTACTCCGTTCACCCTCGCGATTTCCTCGACGACCTGCGGCGCAGGACAACAGTAAATCGGAACGTCGAGGACGAAGTCTCTAGCTGTCACACCGCCCGCCCGAAAGCTAGACAAAGCTAGAGGTTGCAGATTGCTGCGGCGTAGTTCTAACTTAACTTAAGCGGCCAGCGCAGCAGTAAGTTTAAGCAAGCACTTGACAACGGCACTGACCCTCTCACACACCTCGACGGCTTCATCATGCCTTCCCGCGAAACTCAGATAGCGTGGGCTCTCCGGGATAGTCATGTATGCAACCACAAACATAGCTCCGGGCATCGCCGCTAGTCCCAGGAACCACCTCCACATCGCCTCCTCTTGTCTGATCACGCGCCACGATTGCAGCGATGTGTACGTGAGCATCGGCGGTATGCTGCTCGAGAGTGTGGGGCATTTCATACTAGCATGCTGCGGAGCTTGGCAGGCGTTTCGCTGACACCTGGAGGAGAGGTTGCCTGCCGTAGTCGCTACAGCAGGGGCCCAAACCATAGAGCGTAAGAGAAGGTTACGTCGTACAAGTATGCGACATTGGATCACGACAACAGCAGTACTTGCTCTATTACGTGGGACCATTGTTAATAGGACCTACTGTAGACACAATAGGACCTACTGCTATAGACACCAAAACCTATATGTTTCCCTATTTTTGCTAACAATATTTGGTCCATAGTTAGTAGGACCTACTGTAGACACAATATAACCTACTGT
>JAYJME010003913.1:0-11523 GCA_036873775.1 Costaria costata | reverse complement strand
AGCTCCGTACTTCACTCACAAACTGATTTTGAGCGAACTGAAAGGGCAACCCTGATGACCAAGCCCCTGGCATAGGTATAAACAATATCCTTATGGCGAAACAAGGATGACAATCCGACGATTTTGGGTTAAGGAGCCCCGTCATTCAGAAACAAAAAGGCCAAAACATGGAACAACACCCCTATCGTAGCATGGCTCTTTTGGCGCATCCCTACGTCTTTGGTCTGGGGTAGCTAACGTAGTTTCACGGGTATGTGGTATCGGTCCCAATTTGCCTACATAGTACTTCCTTCGCGGGGATATATTACCCAGTACCTGGTATCTCGTACCAGATATTTACGTAACACGGGAACGGGTATATGTATGGTATTGGGCGGCTGTAATATGGGAAGTACGTAGTATACCCGTTGGAGCAGTTTACCCTGTATGTACACGTGGGTAGATCGGTATGATGTGGCTCGTGTTGCCGGGTGGGGGCCGTAAAATCTGCTTGATCTAACATAGAACGGGATTCCGGGGTTCGATCTTGTACTGT
Organism: Costaria costata; assembly: GCA_036873775.1. NCBI lineage: Eukaryota > Phaeophyceae > Laminariales > Agaraceae > Costaria > Costaria costata. The sequence continues at coordinate 10,988 of JAYJME010003913.1, read as the reverse complement.
ACAAATCTTGCAAGCACAACATATCGTAACGGCAGGTTGGGATCCAGATGATCTAGTTCCATGATCTAGATCGTGATCTGTCCGACGTGTTGAACCAGATCCTCGGAACCTCTCCATCATCACCTCCCTTCCTCCGTGATGTTCAGATCGATGGGCGCTACCGTAGGGGGCACTTCGTATCACTTTTGAAGCTAGCGTGTTCGGAACTCCCCCGTATCGTCGAAAGACGCGTGCTACGATAGAGGTTGCACTTTTCGGCTTTTGGTTTCTGGAAAACGGGGCTCCTTACCCCAAACTCGTCCGAACTACAATCTTGTTTAGCAAATACGAGGCGTGCTACGATAGAGGTGTACCGGTTTTTTTCTGAGGCTCCTCACTTTAGGAGCTCTGTACTTCACCCACATACCACTCTGTCCATATATATATATGAAACCTTTTAGGTTAATTTTAATATAAATAGGGTGCTTATATTTATGGACAGAGTGATACTAGTTTTGAGTCAACCAACAGTTGCAAATCGATTGAAAAAACCATGACCTAGGTATACACAAAAATCATATTGCAAAACAAGAACGACACCCTGACGATTTTGGGTTAAGGTGCTCCGTCATTCAGACACAAAAAAGCCAAAAAGTGCTACCTCTGTCGTAGCACGGGTCATATATATGATGTTTTTTAATGCCTAGTCCATGGGTTTGCTCATCGGTCTGCCCTTCCATTTTGCTCTAAAACGGTTTTCGGTTGTGATACGGAGCTCCCTAAAGTGAAGAGCCCCACAAAAAAAATGGTGCACCTCTATCGGAGCATGGGTCGAAAACACCATATCGTGATTCCAGTTACTCTGGTGATAGGTTACCACGTATTCGAGAAAAAACGGTTTTGACGCACCCCCGTGCACGAGACAAACAGAACTAACCCCCCAACCCCGACCCCGTCTTTCGAAGCCAATCATACCCAATCAACCATTGGTTACCATTAAGCCGTTTGGCTCGTAAACAGTGTGTGACAACCATTTTGTCGAAACAGTGGTAAGCTCTAAGTACTGCTTGTACCGTAGGCCATGGGACGGTCATCTCGGGTTGATCTTGAACGTTTTGTCAAGATCAAGGTTGAGGTACAAAGCTCCGCACCAAAGCAAAGAGCCTCAGAGCTCCCGACGTGAGGAGCCTCAAAAACTCAAGACGCGTGCTATCATACGATAGATAAATTAGAATAGCACTTCTTGGCAAAGACAGATTATGAACGACGGAGCTCCTTAACCCGAGAAAATCGTCTGGATTCCGTCCCTGTTTTGCGATATAGCTCGTCGCGTACCTAGGCCATGGGATGGTTCGTCGGTGTTGCGCTCGCAACATATCTCGAAGTTGGGTGTTGAATGAGGCACAAAACACATGCTACGATAGAGGTGCGCCAGTTTTTTTCTGAGGCTCCTCACTTTAAGAGCTCCGTAGTTTTACCCACAAACTGATTTGGATTAAACTAAAAGCGCAACTCGATTAAAAAACCTACGGCGTAGTTCTCAAAACAAATCCTATTGCAAAAAAACAAGAAAGAATGACACCCCGACGATTTTGGGTTAAGGAGCCCCGTCATTCAGAAACAAAAACGCGTCACAGAACCCCCCCCCCCACGTGAGGAACCTTTCAGAAATGAAAACGGTGCACCGCTATTATCGTAAAATGTGTCTCCAGTGAGGGGTCTTAGAAGAGTTTAGCTTTTGCTCATACAGTACACCCCTGCCGTGGCTTGCGTCCGACCCTATTATGCCCTAACACGCCGCCTTCCTGTACAGCTGGGTGCACTACGGGCGGTTGCTGGAGGAGGCAGTGTTGTTCTACCGCTCGGGGGGTGGGAAGCCGGGAAACAGAGTTCCGGTTGGGGAGGCGTTCATGACGACTCACAGCGTGATGGTCGACTGGATCGACAAAGAGTACAAGCCCTTTGTGCAGGAGTACGCGTTGCGGAATGAGTCTCTGCTGGCTACGTGCCGTGAGGCGGTGAGTTAGAGGAAGAGGGTTGCATACGTCTGACAGATCACGATCTAGATCATGGACAGATCTAGATCATGGACATATTATCTCGATATTGTAGATCATGGACATATTAGGATCTAGGTACTCTTGATGATATCCTACCGTAACGAGATGTTTTTAAAGGATACCCATAAGAGGATAGGTCCCACCCAAGAAACATGGGCTAGATCATACATATCGTACGGCTTCCACCTGGCGACATGATGAGCTAGATCACACATATCGTCAATATATCTCCCCCTGAAAGATCTAGATAATTTCAGTGGGAATCTCGGTGATCTACAAAAATGTGTTGAGGGCTACTTTTTTTTTCATTTCGTCTTACAAAAAACACCGTCTGTGACTGGCCAAATAAGCACAAAGTCCGAGCGTTTGCGAGACACGCTCACCCTCAATCCATTGTAATCCTCCTCGGGTCGGAAGAACGGGAAAAGTATGTGCGACCTTCTCTCGCCAGGCTCATGCCAATCCGCCAAGAATTCGACGAGGGAGCTCGGATAGAGTGGTCTATATTGGCTGACCAAAGGCCTGCGTGGTGGAAATTTTGAAAAGCCAGGCGTGGCTCACCTTCTTTTTTCTCTAATTTTGAATTTTGTTTAAAGAAGACCCCGGCAGCGCCCTCAGATCGTCGCGAACGAGAGCATTTCAGTGGGCAGGTTTGAAAGGGCCGCTAGGGTATTGGTCATGGCCGGCTCGAACCCGATGGGTTGGCCATCATGCGGGAGCCTGGCGGGTTGCAGGCTGAGCAAGCGAGCGGGCTGCCGTGTCTTGCTTGCCGCTTGCCCGTGAACACAAACAAAATACAAGCAGGGGGGTTTCCATTCAAGAATATGTTTTGTTTAAACGGGCTGTTTTCGTTATGTGTAACGATCATCTATTGCTTAGCGCCAGAAGCCTACTACTGCTGCCGTACACAGCACCAGTTGCACAAGACTGCGGCCTGCTGCACCTGGTGCGCTGCTGGAGGTCGAGTTTGAGGCAGCCAATCCGGTACTTCTCCTGTCCCCCAGAGTAGTAGGCCTTGCACTTCTACTACTGTGCTGCTATACTGTTGCTGTGCTGTTGTTGTTGCTGCCGAGATTTTTGGGTGTGTCGCGTGTGGTGTATGCGGGTCTTGTGGATCCCGCGCTGGGTGAGTTTGCCTGATGCAGTTGTGAGGAGAGGTTCCCACCCTGCACATGGACGGAAAACCCCTCATTGCTTCCACTCTTCTGGTATGGTGTGTCCAAACAGCGGGAACGCTTTATTTCTGGGGTTTATTCTCATGGGTTCTGCGTATTGTTGCCCCCGCCGTTGTATCTTGTTTATGGCAAACCTCACAGCGATCCTTCTTAGAATTTGATCCGTTCGGTATTACGCAGAGGCCGTTGCCTTTAGAGCTATCAAACCTTTGTTGTGGTGGATGGTGTCCACACAGCATTGCTTCGTGGAAATAGACCCGTCCGGGATGCAAAAGGATACCATACATCGTACTGGTACACCACATTTGGAAAATAGGACTTTTCGATGTTGCCCCGCCCCCCATCCCCCCCTCCACCAGATCAGGGAGGTGGAGCTGATACACACGGACTGGCCGAACGAGTACGAGCCGGAGGAGATCTGCACGCTTGGTGAGCAAGCCAAAACTCTCGATATTAGCGCGGAATCTCGGTAATATATCAAGACACATGCTACGATAATACGGGTGCACCGAAACCATTTCTGGGCCTCCTAGGTCTCTAGAAACCCCACCGACAAACCGACTCTGAGAAAACGGGAAGTTCAACCCGACAAACAGTCCCATTGCCAAGGTAGGTAACGAACAATAGTAATAGTGTAATAGTGTATGCTAGATGGCCCATGCCACGATGGAGGTGCACCATTTGTTTTCTGAGGCTCTTCGCTTTCTAAAAAGGAGCTCCATATTATATCACACCCGAAAACTGCTTTGTTTTGAGTAAATTGGAAGGGCAGCCTGATGAACAAACCCCATGAACCAGGCATGCTAAAACAAAACGTGTTGCCAAAAAACAAGAACGATCTTCCGACGTTTTTGGGTTAAAAAAAGGAGTACCGTCATTTTCAGAAAAAAAAAACAAAAAAGCAAACAAAATGCAACCTCTATCGTACTACACAGTAGCACGCGTCCTATTCCAACGGTATTATTTGGGCAGTTTGTCGGTTGAGGATCCCCGCCAAACTCAGGAATATTTCGACCATGTGCGCGTCTGATGTGGTTTGATCTGTTGTTGCTCCTTCCGGCCTTTACAGGGGTCTTCGACGACGGCGGCGTTGCGGGCTTGAACCGGCGCGCGGAGGACGTCATGGGCCGGCTCGGTGTTCCCATCGTGAAAGGCTACGACATGACGAAAGGTCAAGCGTGGGTTGCTCCACCCCACGACGGACGGTGAGAGGTGGCGGCGACCGGTGCTAGGGCGGGGATACAAAACCGTTGGCCCCTTCCATAGTGCCGGCATGTGCCAGCCGGAACTACCGGCACACTACCATAGCGACAGCAGTCACCAATCCGCACATGCTGTACACTTCTGGTTGTTACCGTCTGGGCCAAACGGTTTCACAGGCACTATTGTAGCGGACAACCGGCACTATTGAACCGGCACTAAAGAGGAATTACTGCTGTAATACACTTCATTTTTCTTAGGCTCCTTACCTCAGGAGCTCTACATGACCCATGCCACGATGGAGGTGCACCCTTTGTTTTCTGAGGCTCTTCACTTTAGGAGCTCCATATCACACCCGAAAAGTGTTTCTGAGTAAACTGGAAGGGAAGCCCGACGAACAAACCCATGGACCTGCCATGCTAAAACCAACGTATTGCTAAACAAGAATGATACTGTTCCGACGATTTTGGGTTAAGGGGCCCCGTCATTTCAGAAACCAAAAAGCCAAAAAGTGCAACCTCTATCGCAGCACGCCTCGTTATCTCTCTCACCCGAACACCCCCTTTTTTAGGCCTGCTCCGGCGGCGGGGGGGTCACGTTTCAAGTATTTTGTTTTAATTCAGCCTTCCACAGTCACTCGGCCGAATGGCTTCTCTATTTAGTTGCGGTCTTAGTTAAGCATCTAGACGTGGGCTACGATAGAGGCAACACTTTTTGGAGATAATATTTTCTGAACGACGGAGCTCCTTAACCGAAAAATCGTCAGGGTTCGATTATTGTCTCGTGCAATATCATAGTTCGTTGGGTACCTATTAATTGACCATTAGGTGGTTCATCGGGTTAAACTCGCAATACTTCTCAAAGTTGGCGGGGCTTGGATGAGGTACAGAGGCATGCATGCAAGTGGGGAACCTTAAAAAACATGGAACAATACCCCTATCGTATAGCATATGCGTCCATGGCTACTTTGACACATGCTACGATAGAGGTTGCACTTTTTGGCATTTTTTGTTTCTGAATGACGGGGGGCTCCTTAACCCAAAATGGTCGGAAGGTCACTCTTGTTTTGCTATCTATGTGGATATTTGCTATACCTACGCCAGGGGTTTGGTTATCGAGTTGCACTTTCTGCTTACTCAAAATAGTGTTTGAGTGAAGTGCAGAGCTCCTGAAGTGAGGAGCCTCAGAAAAAAACCGGTGCACCTCTATCGTAGCATGTGCCCTTTCAGGTTTCGCGATATGCACCACGACCCTATGGGATTGCTTATTTTGCTGCACTAACAAAAGAAAAATACACACAAGCTGTGTGCTCCATTTGTTTATGAGGTACGTATATACAGAGGCACTCCTTCTGACTGGCGTTATCACGGTAGCAAAAACCGGGTTGGCCCGCCCTGCCGTACCATCTATGGTTTCATTAAAAAAAAATGAAAGCTGAAGAGCCCCAACACACTATCGCATGTACTAGGAAACCAACGAACAATCCATGACATAAAACCAATAAGTCGCATCCATAGGATATTGGGTAGGTCCGCAGCTAAGGAGCATCCCGCCATTTTGAAACGTTTGGCCTCAAAAGTGCAACTCCTTCCGTGGCACGGCTCCGGCCCCCTTCGTCTCGGAACAGTCCCAGGAATTATTTCCTGGTAACCTACGGTCTTCAAGGTTCTCAAGTATCGTATTAAAGCCTTTAAGGAAGTGAGGGTCCATCGGAACGGTCCCAAGAACGGTTCCCCGTAAGGTCACGACCTGGCCATCCATCTGGACCCTAGCCTCTGCCGTTATGAGATGCTGTGCAGGATCTGTAAAGCACACAGATCAAACCCAGGAAACATGTGCCGGTACCCATGAAGATTGTACGGCTCGCACCGGGCCACATGAGCTAAGACCATACAGATCACAGGGGAAATTATCCGCCCTGAAAGGCCTCGACCATCAAGTGGAAAGCTCCTGACTGTGTAGCTGACGACGTCCGAAACCGCCCTGTGTCCTGAGACACCCTACTACGATGGAGGTAGCACTTTTTGTGGGTGAAACGTTTCCGGGATGACAGGCGGCTGGCACAGACGTTTCCTCAAAGCCCCGTGGTTGGGTGAGAGGTGTAGAGCTCTCCTCCAATGAGGAGAGAGCCTCGGAACAGTTGAGGTGTTGTACACCCCTATATCGTACCCTAGCTTGCCCCTATCGCACCCTGGCTTACTCCTAGCGTACCCTGCCGTACGCCCATCGTACCCTGCCTTACGCTTGTTACACTAACGTTTGACGAGTGCTACGATGGAGGTAGCACTCTTCCGAGGCACCCTAACCCTAAACCTAACCCTAGCCAAAACGAGGACCCAAAACGGACCAGAAAACGGACCAGAAACGGGCGAGAAACGCGGCTGCGCCGCTTTTGCATCTAGCGAGAAATTTGCGAGAACATTCCGAGCGCGGACCACAATTAATTCCGATATGCGGACCAACAGGTACACCATTTTTAAAGCAAAATCATGCCTTGAAGATCCTAGCTAACGGATTGTATGATGTACTCCTTCGCCGCGCGTTTTGGATGATCTGGAAGAAAAAACAAATGTGCGGACGATCTAAAACCAAAACAAAAGTAAAAACTGTTTTTTAGGCTTCTGACACATGCTACTAATGGTACCATACGATAGATGTGTTGTTCCATGATTATTTTATGAGGTTCCTCACCTGGGCGGCCTTAAGACCTCTCCCAAAAACAAGTTTTGGAGAAAAAAATAACTGCTACCGGACGAATAATACCATTTTGCCGATGCATGCAACGAAAACCGTGCGGGAAAGGAACGAAATTCCGACGAGTTTGGGTTCTAACCCCTTTAGGGCCGGAAACGGTTTTTGGGGACAAAACTACTTGGAAATAGTGTGGGATACTTTTTTGGGTAGAAAAAAAAGGGTTAAGGAGCCCCATCGTTCAGAAACCGGCTTAGCCAAAAAAAGTGCTACCTCTATCGTAGCACGTGTCTTAAACTGCTGGTCTGTGTGAACAGATCTAAAAAAGAAATATGCGGACCACCCCAAAAAAAACGTAACATTTTTTTTTCCACTTCTACTGATGTGTGAATTATAACCCCTTTAAATCACGGGGACAAATTACTTGGAATGTAGAGCACCTGCACAGTGCAGCGCTAATAGGGCTGTTAACTACTGGCACAAAGCTACGGCGGGACCTACGAAGCTCCGCGGTTCGGACGACGAGGAAGTACAAAACCTCTGCGTGTAGCATTCAATATGTAACCGATAGGCCCCGCCTGACAACAACGGCAATTGCTTCAGACTTTCTTACCACATCGCAAAAGCGGAGAGGACGGAGAACATACTGAGGCTCGGTCAGATAAAACAGCCACATCAAAGCACAGGAAAACAACACACAAAAAAAAACCGGGACACATGTTTGAGCTCAGCGACAAAAAAAAACACGTACTGGTATATACGACTGCTACTGCTGCTGAAATTCCATGGGAAAAAAAGGCCCGGTCGATTGATGGAGTGAGAAAAAGACGCAGCTCTCGCAGCATCATCTCTCTGATGCTCAGTTTCATTTCGGCAAACAACCTTACGCCATATGGTACCGGCCACGCTGCAATTATCTGCCTGGCGGTCTGATCAAAACAGGCGAAAAGTCACCAGAAAAAAATACTCGGGGCTCATCAGGTGGCCCAGTTCTCTCGTCAAGAACATTATTCGACGAGAAAACACGACGAACACGAGGGCGGGGCCTGTCCTGCACGTTACTGCGTGAGGCACCAAGCGGGTTCTCGGACAGATAATCGATTCCCACTTGATGATCTAGATCATTCAGGGCAGGTATATATCCTGATCGGTATGATCTAGCTCATGTTGCCGGGTGGGAGCCGTCTATAATCTGCACGATCTAGGACATGTTTCCTGGGTTGGATCTGTACGGTACAGATCCTGCACAACATATCATAACGGCAGATCTAGTGTTTAGATGATCTAGATCATGATCTGTACGGACAGATCACCGACGCTCACGTATTGACCTACAGCAGATAATGATCTAGATATATCAGGCCACAAATATGCATTTCCTGATCCGCATGATCTCTAGCGGTATATACGTTTCCTGGTTGGATGCGTAGAGTACAGAATATGTACGTGCAGCATCCTATAATGGCAGGCTAGGCTAGCATCTAGATTATCTAGATAGGCGACCTGCCCGACGTGTGAACGATTTTTATTCTACCAAGGTGCCGGAAAATAAACAGCGCACTGCTCGGTCGCTGGTTGCTGCCTCACCTTAAACGAAACGAGCTGAACGGCCAGAGCTTGGGCTTGAACACCATCGTCGTATCCATCGTCAGCGACCTGACGGCAAAAACATCACACATATCAGACACGAACGAGACGAGGGATGGACCAAGCCGATCAATGGAGGCACTATATATAGGTGCGGCCGACGGCTGCTTAACACCAATCTAGGTTGTTTGACAGAGAGGAAACACGCAACCTCTTCTCGCAATGGCTATCTCTCTTGAGAGAAAACGGTACCTTGATTATCGCAAGTATCAGAAGGATGGTGTCTGACGCAGCACAAAGGGTTAAAAATCGGCACAACGATGCCTGCATGAGAAACGACAAACCTCAGGCGGCGCGTCGGCGGCTACTGTAGCATACCACTTTGGGCGTAAATGTAAGGACCGTTTCGTATTCATATTAATGCCTAAACGGTCCTTATGTTTCCGCCCATAATGGTATTAACTACGACTGCGTTGCTGAAGACAGCGCCGCACCATCGTCAGTCAGATAGTCGGATAGTAGGATCGATTTTTTCTTGTGTACTTTTGTGCGTTTTCTGGGGGCCAGAGTCAGTTGGAGGTTGCTTCATGTCCTGCTCGCGAGTTCCAGGAAGTCTTCACCCTTCAGCTGCTGTGCTGAAGCGCACATATCGCTGCCGTGCCCTTTCCGCGAGCAAAGCGTGTAGATGGTGCGCGATAATTCCTCATCTGATTTGTCGTCGCGGTTGTGGCGTTGGGACTTCGTCGAGAGTCAACAAAGTGAGACAGCAGCAGCAGCAGCAGCAGCAGCTGTCGGCAAAAAAAAAGGTAATCGATACCACGCACTACGTACTGCTCTTGCCATGTGGGACGGCGGTACGCACTGCTGACAGGCGGAGAAAAGGATGTGCCACGCTGAATCGCTGCGAGCCAGCAGCAGCACTGCGGCGATAACAAGCCAGCATCGGGGCTGTTGTTGGCTGTTAATGTGTTGCGTGATCGTGTGTCCTATGGGGTGCGGTGGAGTGCAAAATATTTTAGCCTTCTTGACAACGACTTAGGATAGATAGATCTTCCAGCGGTCGTGTTGTTGATTGTTCACGATTTCGCCGGCTAGGAAGCACTTCCGAGGGTGGGATTAAGCCGCGGGCGGAGACTCAACCCAACCGCGAACCCTGTATCCCTGACCCCAGTCCGGACCCATAACGGGACAGAAATGGGCCAGAAATGCCGTTGCGCCGCGTTCGTTTTTTTTTCGGTAAATTTCCGAACTGCAGATTATGATTTTCCACCCTACACTAATAATCAGTCAAAAACTCCAGGAAAACTTACAATCCTACCCTTGGAAGATCTATACCCCAAGTCGTTATCAGGACTACTCAAAAACGTTTTTCGATCGAGCAAAATCCGATGCGCGCACATCCCGTCGAAAAAGTCGATATTTTCGACCGGATGTGCGGGATCGGATTGCTTGATCGAAAAAAAAGAGGGACTGAAAGGACGATCTTTTTCAACAGCATAAGAAATGAACGGCCGATTTGGTCTCCGATCGGAAAGCGGCCTTTTCAATCCACCGACCCGACTGCATAGGAATCGGCCTGAGAACCTCCATTTCGCGCTTTTGTCAAGAGCACCGACCTCGAGCCGCACAGCCCTACTTCACTGGCAGGCGGAGGGAAAATTCCGTACGTCGCCATGGAGAACAAGGTTCCGCACTGACCCTGGTTACACCTCGACGCGCGGTTTCTATCTTAAAAGAAACACAAAACCACCCTTTTCTTGCCAAAAGAAAACAAGAAACAAGCCCATTCTAAAACCTACACCAAAAAAAAGCGGGGATCGGGGGAAACTGAGCCTACTCCAAAAACCTACCCGGTAGAATACAGAAAAATTGCAAAACAAAAATATATATATATGGGGGAAAAAAAAGGTCCGACCTGTGCGTTAACTACATCCGCGTTTCGGTGAACAAAGTACTTGAAATCAGGTATGGGTTTTCTTTTTTTCTTTTTTTCACGGCATAACACGGAAAGAGGTCCATTAACCCCTTTTCCAACAGCACCCCCGTTTGTTGGGGAGAATTGGAGTTGAAGAATAGAGTTGAAGCGCACCCAGGGGCGCCCAAAGACAAGGAGAAAACGGCATCATACGTCTAGAAAAGGTCAGAATAATAACTAAATAAATAAGTAAATAAAACGGAGAGTTGTGATCATGAGACAACTCAAAGAAAATGACGCTATTTTTTTGTTTGTTTAACTAGGTTATAGTCCCCCCCCCCCCCCGGTCTCCCCCCCGTTGGGAGGTTGGGTTGGCGTCGG
>JAYJME010003912.1:0-11523 GCA_036873775.1 Costaria costata | reverse complement strand
GTCATAGATTTCCATCTTATACCGCCCGAAGCACGCCCATGCCCTCTGGAGCCGACGCGTTACCTCGACAGCGAGATCCCAATCAGAGCTGATACCCCCGCCCAAGTACACTAACTCGGCCGTTTGTTTGTATACCTGGCCGGTTGCGGTGACCTCCAACAATACCTCCCCTCCGTCTTTCGTTTGCAGGCACATGAACTCAGTCTTGGTCTCCGAAACCGTCAACCCGAATGCTTCACACGCAGTCACGATCACCGTCATCACCTTCTCCAGTCCTCCTGGTGATCGGGATGCAATGCCCGCATCGTCAGCGTACAGCATTCCCCACAACTGTTGGGCCTCCTCCTCCCCCCTCTGCTCGTCGACGTTTCCGGTCGGTGCCTTCCCCTTCTTTCTTTTCCCCACATCTCCTTTATTGGCTGGATTTGCACAATGCTGTCCATGATGGGTGCATGGGCTGTGAAGGGTTTCTTCGCCACGCGCAGCACCGCCGTGAAAAACATATGGAACAGCAATGCCGCGAGCACACATCCTTGCCGACTCTCCTGATCCCACCCGGACCTCATGTCACCCGGACCTGATCCCATTTGGCACCCTGCTTTCACCCACAAGGTGCACAAATATCCTTAGTCCTCCGTAAGAGCCGTTTGTTATCCTACAGTATGTCAAGTCGGCGAGGTATAGAGGTGCGCCATTTGTATTCTTAGGCTCTTCACTGTAGGAGCTCGTTATCACCCCCGAAAACTGCTTTTGAGTAAACTGGAAGGGTAGCCAGATGAGAAAATCCATGATCTAGGCATTTAAAGCAATCATATTGCTCGTAAACAATAATGACATTCGGACGATTTTGGGCCAAGGAGCCCCGTTATTCAGAAACAAAAAGCCGAAAAGTGCACTCTCTATCGTAGCACGCTTCAGCCTACGACGGCTGTCTTACGCACCCGACGCCCTGACACCCCCATTAAGAGCGTGGTTCAATTTCGCGGGATATGGTTGCGTGTGAGGAGTTGTAGTGTAGCTGCCCGCAAGTTGGGGGGGGGGGTGTTTTTGTCTCGTTGGCTGTCTTCCCAATTTAGACGCGTTTCGACCACTGCAACGCCCGAAAGTCGAGGTGTAGGCCTCTGTTGAACGAGCGTTCAAGGCCGATCTTAAGATAACCACAAGCTTCTGCAGATGAGACTGTGTGAGTTGATATGCTCGCTTCCTAATAATGGACGAACCAGCGGAAAGTCCAAACGCAGCGCGACAAAATGTGACGCAAGTCGCAGCACCAAAAAAGTATCCATATTTGATGTTAGAGTCACCGGAAACACGGCGCTGGTGGATTAATTAGATAATTAGCACCCCTATCCTGTTACGATAAGCAACACCTATCTAAACTGCAACGCACGTTGTGTATTTCAACGGAACCCAATGTGATCTCAAGGGGGAACACTCGTGGAGTCCCATGGGCTTTGTCGGGTAAACTCCTACGGGACTCGATGCGACAATAACCATGGCGGGAAGTACCGCGGGTACCCACAAAAGATCCCGCGGGCACCCGCGGCATGCCGTTGAAAGCCATGGAATCCTGCGGGAACCCGCGGGATCACACACGAAATGCCGCTGGTGACCACGGGTGCTCATAGAAACTCCGGTGGGATGGCGTGGGAGCCCGCGACGGGTCCTACTGTAGCCCGCAGGATCCTATGGCAGCCTCCATGGGATCCCGCAAGAAGCACAATACTGTGCCTAACTCTGATGCCAGGCTTCCCCGCATCATACGATAGGCATACCGGCAGGATTTCTGTGTGCATATACAGTAGTTTATTTACTCTGTCGCCGGGAGGTTCGTCAGCTGACCGTTCCGGAGCCATCGTCGATTCCTTCATACCATACTGATTGTGCCATCACAACAAAAAATATACGAACTAGCACTGACCGTTTCGAAACCTGTGATACGTAACCCCTATATGTCCTTGAAGCCAGTTAGGGGGTTATCGGCTAAAATAGGAGAATGCACCTCCTTTCATACGTGTGCTGTTTTGCGCCTGCTCGTGGGTGCTGCTGTCTGTGGGCAAAGCTGTCAGCGAGCTGCTTGTGACGGGGGAGATGCGGGGTCCAACGAACGCCATTTCGGATCCGGCCGAAGTGTCGGTGCCATGCTGTTTGTCGTCTGCACGACCTACTACAGTAGTCTGCAAAGCAGTCTGCATTATATTCGCCGATGACGAGCCCAAGGAATGCTTGATTGGTGCGTCACGCTATCGGGGGGCGGGGGAAGCACGCTGACTAGGTCAATATACTATCCGTCGACATTCACCGTCCGTAGCATTTTATACACAATAGTGAAACCCACGGCGAACACGATACAGGCTGGTTCAGGCAGGAAACGCCAAGTTCCTTCAGAGCCCAATGTCCACGCCGTCTTTAAGAGCTAGACCCTGGATTTTTCGCACGTGTTTAATGTGCCCCTGCCGAACCGTATTTTTAGTTTATGGTTTCACCAGATATTTCGGGTTTTCTTTTTTTTGTTTGGAAATTTGGGTCTTAAGGGATTCCAAATTTCCGGCGAAAAATAATGTAAAATAAAAACCATTCGTACTGCGGTCGGCAGGGGCACATTGAACACGTGTGCGAAATGTCATGGTCCAGCTCTCAAAAACGGCGTGGACTTTTGACTTTTGTGCGGTGAAGGTGAAAAATTACGGCTCAGCCTGGTAGTTACTTGGTTTCAGTGGAGATTCGATGTTGGGCGTTAAATATGACTTAATATTCGTCTTACGCAGTCTGTTCTTCGAATATTTGCGTGCAAATTTGTACAAACATGCCTCGGAGCACCTGGAAGCGGCTCGTCCAGAAACAATGAGATACTTGTGCTCTTCCTAAAACAACGCCTTACTGTTATTGGCCTATTTCAAGGCCTATGATTGGTCGGGACACATTTTCATTGCTACCGGCAGTCCTGGATCCTTAACAAAACAACTGGCTATCTTTGTCACCCTCTTCCAGTATTCATGGCGGTCAGTATGATATCAAATACCGGTATGTGACATTCGAGTAGATATTTCGATCGGCATTCGTGGCTGACAAGATGCTTGGTTTCTTGCCTGAACCAGCCTGTACAATATAACAGTATGTTATTCAAGGCTCATGGAAGCTGCAGTACGTCTCGATATTCCTTTCCGTACTTCGCAACGTAACGAGTTATTGAGGATCCACCTCACAAAAACGTATAGAGTATAGAGTACATAATCTATAGCTCTGACCTGCCGGGTTCAGTGTCTGCAGCGCGACGGTCTCCGTCTTTGCCTCCGACATACATATAGCACCTACTTGCCTCTTCGAAACCGGTGACCAATGACGCCAATCATACTTTCAAAACCTCTCTAGCAGGTCATACCTACCTGCCTCGTCGGCACAAAACAGACCCCAAACTGATACTTCGGAGTGTTGGCACAATTACTACAGCACTACTAGTCTACTGTTGAAGCGTTTACCCGCACCCCGAGGCGTGCTACGATAGAGGTGCACCTGTTTTTTTCTGAGGCTCCCCATTTTGGGAGCTCTGTACTTCACCCACAACACTGATTTTGAGTCAACCAAAAGTGCAACCTGATTAAACAACCCATGACCTAGGTATGCAAAGCAACCATAATGCAAAACAAGAACGACACCCTAACGATTTTGGGTTAAGGAGCTCCGTCACACAGAAACAAAAAAATAAAATAAAAAGTGCTACCACTATCGTAGCACGCGTCCCCAGTCCTTCTCGAGGCGAACGACATCCCTAACAGATCGCGATTTCACTGAAAGAAACGCACCAGCACGGCGTGTATCGCGTGTATCGCGGTGGCGAAGAAAACATTGAATGCACGAACGAACTACAGGAACACTCAAACAAACCCGGTGGACATCACAAGTAGGTCCGTGAAATCATCATGCCACCATCATCATGCTTATCAACAATTTCGACCTGGGGCTGTCGAATTTACAGTGGCTGGAAGTGATGCACGCCCTCGCTGTGCAGGTGGGGGGTCTCTGAAGGAAACATCCCTACACCTACCCGCACAGGAAACGCCTCCTCGTTGCACACCTTGCACACACTCCACCCGCCCCAGGCAAGTAACTGTGAGTGGCATGCATCATGGCGATGCCCAGGGTTAGGCGGCAAGACGCGGTGGTGGTGATAGACGAGGGCGCCCCAGCCAGCAGCCATCCTAGTGAAACGCCGGCAGGGTGTGGACAGAGGGGTCGATTAAACCAGCGGGCGTGAGCAGTGGAAACGGCAAACCACTTTAGTTGCTGTGTACGTGTGTAGTTCTCATTTACTTCGTGCCACCGTGTTAGGCACAATGTTTTGACGGTATTTGCTGGAGTGTGTGTCTTGTGATTGTCGTATCTAGTGAGCTGGCATGAGGTATTGCATTTTCTTCAGTATTGTCGAGGTACCGCTGGTGTAATGTATTTGCGAGCTAGCCCGGACGACAGGACCAGATTACGTTTGCCGGCACGTTCCCACCTCAGCTTTGTAACTTTTATGCTGAAACAATGTGTAGAGGTTGTTCGTCACAACAAAATCAAACAAACCTAGGCAACATGTTGACAAAACAAGAGCGAAACCTAAGAGGAAAATATCAAAATTAGTGGTGCCTCTTCCACCTTTGGAGTCACGATTCAAGCTCACAGGAACATTACTCCAAATTTGGAAACTAAATATTTCCAACTGATTGCGAAAACCAAAATCGATGGATAATCGGTTATTTGGCCGGGCCAGCTCGGTACGGTAGATGTATTTGTGCGGTGTATCGAGGACGCCCGAAAAAACAGGATTTCTGTAGTTTTCGACACCTCGCATAAAAACTGGTCAGAATGAATGGTATCACGATAGGTGTGAGCACAGGACGATATAGGAAAAAAAACGGTTTCGTTTTATATTTTTTCATTATTGGACCACTTGGGGTTTTTTAGTCCTGCCGTCACAGCGCTTCGGTTTGTTTTCCATTCCGACCATTTTTGATGTGTGGTGTTGACAAAATACTCTTCCGGGCACCCTTGGATGTACAGCAGTAGTAGTTATATTGCATCCGTCGCTTAGTCTGTCATCACAGGGCCTGTATCTCCCTCTAGGATGGAGAGTCGGCACAGGGTGTGTTTGATGTCGACGGGTATAGAAAGAACGGTTCAATGTGAACAATGTACTACATGAGTCAGTACGAAGCACATACCACCGGTAAAACTACAGCAGTATGATACGGGGGACCATACCATAGTAATCAGGTCCTCCCATAAATACGAAAGAAACCCTCCCTACTATATTATAAAAGAAAAAACCGCCACCTGTGAGATCGGGGATTTCGTCGAAACTCAACTTTTCCAGCTCCGTAGGATACTTCGATCGCGCGTACTATTCATACATACGTGTTTTATCTAACCTATTCGGGGACTATATACATACTATACCTGGTACCTGGTATTCCCCAATGTTTTAGAGTAAGCTAATTTGGTATATATCTCTCTCTTTCTCTGTACAACCAGTAGGCTCTCTCCAACACCGGGGATGCACTTCTTGCGTCCCCGCTTTGTGGTGCCATGATTACTACGGAGTAAGCAATTTGGTCTTGATTACTATGTTCCCCCGTAATAGTAGTAAAATACGGTGAACGGCCTACAATAAATACATACTACCTGGCATGTATGTTTTGGTTGTCGTTCGCTGTTCACCGAGTGTCAACATCTACACCGCTGTTGTTGTTGTTGTTGTTGTTCTCACATTAACTCGTCTAAAATCAAGTCCGTGGTCACAGGACAGGCTCCAATAACTCTGGAGTGAAAGAATACACGGGAAAGATAGAAAAGGGCGAAAAAAAACGAAACGAACAGGAACAATACGTCAATCATAGAAATTCAAGGAAACCGTACACCTCATGGAAAACATGCGTTGTATATATATATATACTTCGTATATGATTATATCCTGAAAAGACGTCTGTCTGCCAGTGTGTCTGTCCAATCATGGTCTCACCAATGACAGCGGCTAAGCGCCGTATTGCCGTAAGGGTAGAGAGGCTGGGTGATTCAACCAGTAGTCCACCGGGTCTCGTGCAGCGCCGAGCCGTGGCCGTGGCGGCAGCCATGTAATTGCAGTTGCGATGCGGCGGGATTACGGCCACAGGACTGGCAGCCATGAAGCCAGCCTTTCTGCTGGACTGCTGGATTACTATTTGAATTACGTATCTCGCTTCTGATTCGCCCATCAAATCCATGCCAGAGGCCACCCTGGCTCTTTTCTAGAAGGTTAGTGCTGAACGGGATTATCCCAACAATAGAGACATTGAGGTCCCACCGCACCCGGGGAGGAAAGGGTGCCATCCCTGGATCAGAAACCCCTCCATACATCTGCACCTTCGACCAACTGGGGACGCAAACGGCCATCGCCCGGGTCAATACCGCCCCGCACGGTGTGGAAACCCCACCCCCCGTCAGCTGATCGACGATTGGCTGGGGTGCGTGGAGCCAACGGCACCCGGGGAGGATAGGGTCCCATCCCCGGGTCATAAATCCTTCCATACATCTACAACTCCCACAGCCCGGGGATGAAAACGAAGGTCCCCCGGGTCGATACCGCCCCGCATGGTGTGGAAACCCCACCCCCGTCGGCTGATCATCACTGATTGACCGGGGTTCGCGAAGCCAGCGCGAGGCGAGAGTTGCCCCTCGGGGCAACCTCCGCCGCACCCGGGGACGATAATATCCCATCCCCGGGTCAGAAATCCTTCCATATATCTACAACTCCCCCATCCCGGGGATGAAAACGAAGGACCCACGGGTCGATACCGCCCCGCACGGTGTGGAAGCACCACCCCCGTCGGCTGATCGCTAATAGGACGGGGTCTGTAGAGCCAGCGCGCGGCGAGAGTTGCCCCTTGGGGCAACATCGAGGTTCAGCCGCAATCGGGGAAGACAATTTTCCATCCCTGGGTCATGAATCCTTCGATAAAGCTACAACTCCCGCAGACCGGGGATGAAAACGGAGATCCCCGGGGTCGATACCGCCTCGCACGGTGCGGAAACCCCAATCCTACTGGCTGAATGTTGGTTGGGTTGGGCTCATGGAGCCAGCGCGCGGCGAGAGTATTCCCTCGGGACAACATGGAAGTTCCGCCGCACCCGGGGACGATAATTTTTCATCCCCGTGTCACAAATCCTTCCATACATAAAAAAATCCAACAACCCGAGGACGAAAACGGACATCCCCCGGGTTGATACCGCCGCATAAGGTGTGGAAACCCCAGCCCTACCGACTGCACAATGGTTGGGCGGGGTTCATGGAGCCAGCGCGCGGCGAAAGTTTCCCCTCGGGACAATAATCGAGATTCCGCCGCACCCGGGGACGATAATTTCCCATTCCCGGTTCAGAAATCTTTCAACAAATCTACAACTCCAACAACTCGGGGACGAAACTAGACATCTCCCGGGTCGATATCGCCGCGCAAGGTGTGGAAACCCCAATCCTACTCACTGAATATTGGTTGGGTGGGGCTCATGGAGCCGGCGCGCGGCGGGAGTTGCCCCTCGGGGCAAAGTCGAGGTTTCGCCGCACCCGGGGACGATATTTTATCATCCCCGGGTCAGAAATACTTCCATACGTCTTGCACTTCAACAAACCGGGGACAAAAACGGAGATCCCCCGGGTCGGCACCGCCCCGCAGGGTGTGGAAACCCCAACCCCATCGGCTGATTGCTGATTGGCCGAGGTGTGTAAGACCTGCATACTGAAGTCTGTGGAACCTGCATAGCACGTAAGTAATAAGTATCACTAGCAGTAAGTATAAATAGAACCTGGTAATAATAGTTGATACTGCTGGAGTAGTTGTTGTAGTGTAGGTGCAGTAGTACAGAAGTAATAGTTGTATTTCCCCGTGGCGGGGTACTCCGTTTACTACTGCTGCACTGACTACGGACGGAAATGCAAGGGACGTTTGGACAATACGTCTATACCCCAATGAATGGTCCTTACACCTCCGTTCAGAGTGAGTGGTACACTACCACTATGGGCAACGCAGAGCTAGCGATACGGGCGGAGCCGTGGCCGTACTGCTAGTAAGATACAATCGCTGAAATGGCGTACAAGTAAATAAAAAAAACGATTTCCGAAATATGAGATGCTGTCCCCATTTTAGCATACCTAATAAGCATCAAAAATGAAGCGCAGGTAAATATAGATATACTTGGCCATAGAAAATATATAGTTGGCGCTCAACCCCCCCCCCCAGCACAGATCACGTTAGCCTCAAGCACCACGCGACTCGGCGATAGAAGACACCTAACCCGACAATAGAAGATACCCGAGCCGAAGAACCGAAGATGAGATCAAAAGACAAGACCAGGAAGAATTAAGACCCAATGCCCAATATCATCCAATGCCCACGGTGACCGAGAAGAAACCCAAAGCTAACCCCTCTGATACGACAACGAGGCGTGCTACGACAACGATAGAGGTGCGCTGTTTTTGTTTTGCAGAGGCTCATTAACTTCAGGAGCTCTGAGAGCTTCACCCACATACTGGTTTTGAGTCAACCAAAACTGCAACTCCATGAACAAACCCATGACACTTCCACTTTAGGAGCTTTGAACTTCACCCACATTTCGGTCTTGAGTCAACCAAAAGTGCAACTCGGTTGAACAAACCCACGACTTAGGTATACAAAACAACCAAATTGCAGAACAAGAACGATGCCCTGACGATTTTGGTTTGAGGAGCTCCGTCATTCAGAAACAAAAAAAACAGCCAAAAAGTGCTACGTACCTCTATTATCGTAGCACGTGTCGACACTCGAAACTTCCCGAGTTGCAAACCCTCGATCCGCGGACAAACCCAAACCCAGCCCTCGGTACGCTCGAAAATTTCTCCAGGCGTCTACTCGTATATAGCCCCGCGAACTCTGCAGAATTGTTGTCTGGTTGGATTGCCACACTCAGCTCAGGGCCAGCATCGCTGAAGCGCTGTTATAGGAACTCCTTCCTTTTGGCTGCCGCAAAGGGTATAATTTGGTGGAGGCGCACATTGAACGAGCGCCCTCCGTATCCCGGACTAAACGAGGGCAGCGTGACACCCATAAAAGTCGAGTGCACCCCATCGGCCGCCATTTCCGCACGAGCACAGGCACACCCCAGATGCCATCGGCGTAGCTCTTATCGTCACCCGTACGTGGCATAAATACGGGCTTTTCACTGATGCTATCGATCGGTCAGTCCCTGCGCCACACGGTTGCTTGTTGTGCTGAGGCGTACTCAAACACGCGGTCGGAAAAAAGAGGAATCATGGAAGGCACCCGCTCGACGTGTGGACCAGCTTGAACTCCTTGCCCCAGCCCCTTCGACACACCCTGGATTGAAGGCACCTGCACATAGCACATCCACAACGACATCGAAATCGTACTTAGGTGTTGAGGTAAAACAAAGCTGAATGCCCTGTGCCGTCCGACAGTGACATCTCCCCCTCACTGTTGCTTTTAATTAATAGTTTAACAAAGTGCTGTCCCTTCGCAGACCCTGGATAGAAGAGAAGGCACCCGCAGCGCACACACAGAGACACGTCGAAATCGCAATCGAGTGAAAGTGAACAAACGGAACGTGGTCTGCAGTGCGTTGGCTTCTGTCTTTGCTGCCTCGTTTAAGTTTTACGGGGGGGCGAGAATGATAGCAATCAGAACTCCCCGCACTATTTTTGTTCTTCATCCCATTTACTATCTCCTCCCTTCTTGCTCTCTCCCTCCTACAATCGTCGTGACTCCGATCCGGGTCACGTAGCAGGCTCTTCCCCCCCCCCCTCCCCACTACCGCCCGCCACGCCCTGCATCTTATCTCGGGAATACTTCAGTCATTTCTTGCCTCGTCGGCTCGCGTCGAATTGCAGTTACCCGCGCTATAGGTGCTCTAAGCAATTTGGTTTCATTTTGTTTTGTTTCTTTTTTCAAGTATATTCACAATCTCTCCAAGGGTTGGATTCGATTTCCTGGATAAAACGCTAGGAGTAGCATTGAAGGGTAACCACAAGATCATCTGTGGGTCCGATAAGACGTATACTAGTACATATAAACAATATGACCGTATTTGTTTCACGTCATTGCTTTGTTCCCCCGTGATTGTACAAGTGAGTCGTTCTACGATAGCCCACCCAACATTTTCTTCAACGAAATCACCGGTTTTGAAAGCAGCTCCCGGCCGCATCTCCTGAAATACGGTGCGTCTTGCCACCCCGACGTCTTCGTTCGATGGTCTTTTGCAAACAAGAAAGAGGAAGATATACACATATTTTTAGTGCACCTCTCTTTTCTCTTCGTGTCGAGCAGCCGTTAAAAGTTCGCTAAAGAAAAAACGCTGGTTTTTTGGGGTGGCTATCGTAGAAGCAGTTAAGTTCAACCTTACAAAAACAAAAATACAAAAACTGTACCTGCCAAACTTAGAGCACGCTCACCAAAAGTTGGTCGTTGGCGACAAGAAGGTCTAGTGGGATACTCTGTAACTACAAACGAAGCGGTCTGTTGGATCTCTGAGGTTCCACGTCGTAGGGTCGGTTGATATGCCGTCAAGTGTGGCGTTAGGGTCACATGCTACGATGTAGTTGTTTTTCCATGGTGCTGTTTTAGGAGGCTCCTCACTTTGGGAGCTTGCTCTGTAGCTCACCCAAACACTGGTTTATGAGTAAAACAAAAAATGCAACCAGATTATTATCGAACCCATGACCTAGGTACACAAACAAATATTTTGCTAAACGAGAATTTAACGCCCCGACGATTTTGGGTTAAGGACACCCCGCCACTCAGAAAAAAAAACGCCAACAAATTCTACCTCTATCGTATGACGCATCTTAGGGTCACATACATGCTGTTAGGTCAACGTATCCGAGCGTTTCAATTGAATAATGCCCGCCCCGAATATACCTCATATTATCATCCATCGGTCCTTCACGAGAGTTTCGATGCATTGTTGCGCGCACGATATGCTACTGTTTGTTGTACCAGGCGCCATCCGTCGATTGCTTCACAAGGATATCGAAGCATTGTGCACTCACTCCATAGCCATATAGTCTACTCGGCCCGCTCCTAAGGAGCATTTAATAGGCACGTTGTGCACGCCCCCACCCATATAAAAAAAACATAACATGAAAGAAAGACACATACTAACGAACGCCGACGTTAAATCTTAGAGTCAACCATGCGACGTTTGCTTCAACCGTTCACCAGCAGGAAATTAAAACTACACCGTGAGATGCCACCGGAGTGTGTAACCCAGGGTAAACAGGAGAACGTAAGGGAAATAAGAAAGGCCTAGCCGAACCCCACCCCCAACGCAACCGAATCGATCCGAAATCAACCAAAACTCAATCGAATCGAACCGAATCGAACCGAATCGAATGGAACCGAACGAAACCGAACGGAACATAACCGAACTTAATCGAACCGACCGAACCGAACCGAACCGAACCGAACCGAACCGAACCGAACCGAACCGAACCGAACCGAACCGAACCGAACCGAA
>JAYJME010003911.1:0-11524 GCA_036873775.1 Costaria costata | reverse complement strand
GATAGGGAACAGCAGTGGGGGGTAGGGGATGGTAGGGGAACACGTGAAGAAACATTCCTCAGGCTAGGGGACGGGATGATAAAACGCGCAGAAAATTCCTTAGAGGACGGGCTTGGGAACAGAAGGGGCGATACGGGACTGCAAGGACTACAAGGACGAGGCGGAAGCTCATATGTGTCCATGTCGACCAACAACAACCCCCTTACCTCCCCCCCCCCTCCC
Organism: Costaria costata; assembly: GCA_036873775.1. Classification (NCBI taxonomy): domain Eukaryota; class Phaeophyceae; order Laminariales; family Agaraceae; genus Costaria; species Costaria costata. Next base: position 11,302 of record JAYJME010003911.1, on the reverse strand, counting down.
CTTTTCTTTGTCATCAGGTTTACTTCCCAGCTCCATTGGCATGAGGTTTTATGCCCTCAGCGACATTCTTTTGCACGTGCAGTGGTCAAATATGTCACCCAATTTCCCCCCCTTTCCCTTATCGCAGTATTCCTGGGTCCCGAAAGGGATGCGGTTTAAGATAGAGGTGGCTACGGTTTAAGAGCGGGGCAGGTAGACCGTTTTTAGCCCTTTTTCTACTGCACAAATGATACCACACAAATTCCAAGTAAGGTAGTCCCAAAAACGTGAGTGCAGTTCTAAAATCCCCGTTAACGTGCTTAGCTTAAAACCGGAATTGGTATAATGAAGCTTTTTATATGCCCATGCTAAACTACATACAATATTTGACCTCTCTTAAATCGGGGTTTATCAAAAACCGGCGTTTCTCTCAAATCGGTGTTTCTCTCAAATCGAGCTCTGTTACATCAGCGTTTCGCTTGAACCGTGCCCCCCCTCCCCCCTCCCTGTAAACTAAACGACTCACGGTCACGGTGGTGGCCATGGTGCTCGGTACGGTGACGGGGATGAAGCCGGCGTCGTCAGTAGCGCTTAGGGTCAGGCCAGTGAGCTCGCCCGTGTCTGTGTCATAGGTTGCGGTCACGTAGGCCCCGGAGCTGTCGAGATCCTCGTGCAGGGTGAACTCCGAGCAAAGGTCGTCGAATTTCTTAGACTGACAGGCAGTAACGAGCAGCAACAAAGAAAGTCGAATCAGCAACAACAACAAGAAAATGCATGACAGCATTTCGGTCGAACCAGCACCGGTAACGAGGAATGTCCGGCGACGTTTTAGTCGACGTTTTAGATTGGCAGGCTGGCAGGCTGCAACGAACAACACTAAGGTCGAATTTCTTGGACTAACAGGCAGCAACGAACAGCGTCAAGGAACGAATTACGGTATGGCGACATTTTATGCGATCTTCTTAGACTGACAGGCAGTGACGAACAGCAACAAGTAATGTATGGAGGCATTTTTGTGGCATGTTAGCCGAACGTCTTGACTACCAACGGTATTTTAATACTTCGTACGAGTAACAGCAAGGAATGTATGGCAGTATTTTAGCCGAAATGATCAGACAACGGTAACAACGAATGCATAGATTGTCGATATGTCTTGGACTGCCAGGAAGCAACGGCGACAAGACATGCACGGCCGGATTTTAATCGAACCATCAACGGTATCAAGGAATGCATGGCTAGGTTTTCTTCAGATCTGTTAGAATGACAGCAACGGTGATATAAGTAATATAAGGCTGATTTTTAGTCGAATTGCGCACTTCGAGTTCCTGCCGAGACGGGGAAGGCTTAGGAGAGAGGTGAGCATATGTCTGTTGTGTACATGTGTTCGTTGGACACATGCACGTTGAACATGGTTCGAAGTATATCCGTTGTGAACATATGTGCGCTAAGCATGTCATGTACGTTGTACTTCGTGTTCTCACCGTGACGGGGAATGCGAGCAGAGAAGTGAGCTTCTCCATGACCACATCGTACCAGTACTCCAACAGAGAAGGAAAGCCTGTTATGTCGTCGGTCGGGATGACGTTCGCCTGGTGGAACATGTACTTGTCCCTGAGAACAGAACAACGCGAGGGAAACGACGAAAAAATGAGCTAAACAAAACCATACGGTATATGTTTGTCCCTGGCAATGGAAATTAACATTTGGGAAACAGAGCGGTTGGGCCTAACAAAGCATACGGTACAAACTTACATGTCCCTGCAAATTTGAGTAGTGCAGCCCAAACTGCGCTCAGAGTCGGGTGGATTACAAAATCCCACAAAATCGCTAGCAGTAGCCTGTGCTTAGGAGCATTGCTCAACGGTGGCAACCTATTAAGAAGTTGAGCGTTGACGCAAACTGACTCTCTTACTGGCGGTTACCTTCGTTAGTACACTACACTAGTACACCGGATACACATGATGTATCATACAATTGAGGTATACCTGCGGCCTGAGAGGATGTATCGGCTTGCCACCTGAGCCTCCTCAGTGAACAGCGCGTCGGTTGAGCCGAAGGACTGGATGTCGCCGTCGCACGACGTACACTCCTGTGCAGCATCACATACATCCACCATGTTTCAAAATTAAATCACCCAAATTTCATCGTCATACAATACATAGTGGTAGGCAGATATAAGTAGTACACCCATGCAAGGACAAGAAGGGGCAACAAGACAAACGTCTTCTCGGTTGGCCCCAAGTATTCGATATTTACGTCGCAGAAATCGCAGCCTTGTATATCAGCACATCGATCGCGTTGCACCATTTAATCGACACAGTGGTGGGGTAATATGATTATGATACTACAGCAGTATGAATGTGACACCAGCGCAAGGGCAACAAGGGGCAATACGAGACACATCCTCTCGGTTGGCCCGAAGGACTCGCCGAATGCCGAAATCGCATCCCTGCCCCTCATGTTTCACAGCTGTATCACCACAACTCGATCGTCACAATGTTTATCATCACAACTTTCAACGTTATAATTCCATCGTCGCAATGTAATTGTCACACCTTATTCACCGTGGCGGGAGAGTATGACACAATTCCAGGTACAAGACGAGGGAAGTAACTGCAAAGAGAGACAATTACTGCAACAACTCTTGGCTTCAGACGACAAACTCTACAACGTGCGCCAGAAGCTGTTCGATGCAGGTTCAAGGACGATCGAAAATTTTCTACACTACTACTGTGACACTACTGTGATACACTACTGTGACACTACTGTGATATACTGCTGTGACACTACTTTAAAACACTACTGTGACACTACTGTGATACACTAGTGTGACACTACTGTGATAAACTACTGTGACACTACTGTGATACACTTACTGGGACACTTTGCAAGGTTGCTACTCACTCCTTTGTCCTGGGAGGGGTCGAGCTCTGTGCACCCGCAGACGGTCCTCCGGATCCATTCATTCTCCTTCACCAAACACTGCAATTACAATTTAAATTGAAAACACCGTGTTCATACATAGTTTCTCACAAAACAGTAGTTCGCGCCAAACGGAAATAAAACATACGTTTTTTGTTGAAAAGTCATACCAGGTACTTCAGTACATTTTGATCTTATTCTTTGATATGATGAATATCTGATGTCCATCCACGTGACTTGACGCTGCTCATATAAGCTTGACATTGTCGATGTAAGCGTTTGGAATTGCCCACGTGAGCTTGACATTGTCGGCGTGACTTCGACAAACATCGTTACAGGGTAGTTGGATTGAAACCACGTTCGGAGCCGAATTTCGTTGATCGGCGCTGACTCGCGCGGAATTGCAAAATGTACTTGCACGGTATTCGGACAAAGACGGGAGCAAACCATGCTACTGTGAGATAAAGGCCGCCGTCTCCTAGTGCAGCTGACTGTAGCTGGCTCAAGTGAAACGTCGGGCTGGTTGCGTTTGTATGAGAACGCCACCTTACTCACATTGGCGGGGACACACAATATACATATATATTTGTAACTGACGCTACTTTCGGCCTCCCAGTGGCAATGCGCCGTTATTGGTTTGGGATCGAGGTTGGAACGGTACTACAGCGTACTGTTGTGCTCACATCGGCGTTGACGCAGTTGTAGTACACGTTCGTCGCGAAACGAGGCACGATCTGGAAACCGGCGTATTCTGCCAGCCGAGAAGAAGAGTAAACAGCGAATGGAGGAGGGGGGGCTAAGCACCTGCTACCGTAGTGCTGTACATAGACACATTTAAGTTCCTTGTCCACACAATAAGTCAAAGATCGATACATTCAAATCAAGGCTATTAATAGCATGTTGTCCTGCACATTGGTTTAACTACAGTAGTAGTAGTGCCAAAACGCTTGTCCAACAACCATGACCCAGCAGACCACAAAATTAACTCGTTTGGGAGCCAGGTATTACGGTGCGTATTACGGTAAAAAACAATACAAATGAAAATGCGGTGTAAAAAAATGTTTGGGACAGCGTTAGCGAATTGCAGTAGTAATAGCAGTAGTGGTGGTAGTACAGTAGTATCATTGGCAGCATTTTGCGCGCGTCAGGCAATGCCACGCAACGCATTTCGGACAAAAGGTTGACCACCCCCTTGGTACAACCCACAAGCCCTTAGTATTAGTATTAGTACTAGTATTAGTATAGGCTGCTGCTCCCTGTGGCCGATGGTGCAGTCGGCTTTGGTTTCTCTTTGAAGACCCAAAGGGGTTCGTAGCAAGAACAAAAATGCACTGAGGCAGTAGTAGCAAACACCCCCCTCACTCCCGTTATTAGTTGGATTGTTAGATTTAGTTGTTAGTTGGGTTACTAGCAGTTGGGTAGCGAAGTAAACCAGCTATTAACAACTGACTTGCGAAGAAGGTTTTACACAAACATAAACATGTCGAGTCACAAACGCTCGAGTCTGGTATTCATATAACGACGCAGAACTCCGCAAATTAACCCACGCCACTACCTGTATGTAATATCTTGCCAACTGTTAATAGTAGCATCAACTATTAGTAGTAACTAGTGACGCGTGCTACGATAGAGGTAGCATTTTTTGGAGTTTTTTATTCTGGAGGACGGGGTTCCTTAAATCAATAACGTCGGGGTGTCCTTGTTGTTTTGCAATAGTTTTTTTAGTATACCTAGGTCATAGGTTTCTTAGTCGGATTGCACTTTTAGTTTACTCGAAATCAGTTGTTCGGTGAACTACAGAGCTCCTAAAGCGAGGAGCCTCAGAAAGCAACTGCTGCACCGCTATCGTAGCATGCGTCTCGTCGGCAATTACAGTGAGCAAGCTGACAGCCCTGTCCCTCACCGTTGACATCAGTGGTCGTGTATATGGAGTGGTACGGGCTTACGGAAGACACAAGTGAGACGTCTGTCTGAACGCCATCGTAGGTGTTGTCGCCAGGGCCACAGGTCATCAGGTTGTTCATAGCCGACCTGTTAATAAAAAGAGCACAAACAAACAACGTTCAATATTCTAGTATATTGTATTACATTGTATGATATGGTATGATATATATGATAGGATATGGTGTGGTACGAGATATGATATGATATAAAAAGATATAATATGATATCATATCATGAGGTTGTCCACAAATGTCGCAACAAAGGCACCAAGAAGCAAGGTCCAAGCCGAGGAAGAACGGAGGACCGGTTGGATGGAAGGAGCACGCTTTACCTGGCCGTGACTGGGCGGCCCATTTTGCACCGACGATAGTTATGCGTCGGGAAGGGGGAGCGTTGCAGCGAAATGTGTCGGGTGGTTGACTGGGGGTAAAGGAAGGAGTGTCCTCGGCGAAGGAACGCTCCCGTTTGGGCGTGGAAACCCACGAATGAACCCCGTCGATGCCTTGATACGGCCCAAAGAACAAAGGAAACCCTGCGCCGAACGAGTGTGCAGCTGTCACGCATCGCCTATCGTAATAATCAACCGCGTAGCCGGCTACGACGACTCGAACGCTGGAAACCAGAATCAGACCCGGAACCTGAAATGCCTGATGGTGAAATGCAAGGCGCCAAAAAGCCTATATTACACTCCTCTTCCTTGCCTCGAACTCAAAAAGCCATGGCCAGAGGGCCTCAGGAGTAGAAAATATATTATATGGTATGGAATATTAATGGTATGATAGGTTACGATGAGATGATATTATAATAGTAACTAATGTAGAGTCCTACTATGTTACCACAGTCTACATATACATGTGTGCATGATACCCGCGACGAGGGTTTTGCTTACTCCAGGCAGTACTTGTTGAAGAGACCAGTGATGCCTGGGTTGGTCATGGACCTCCAGTTGTAGTTCTCGCTGCCGAACAGCCCGGTCAGGACCGCTATCTGCGCGTTACCTGGCGTTTCATAGTTCCGGACGTGTCATCAAACAATCGGCGACAAGAATCAGCACTACAAATAGGGAATCCAGCTAGGGGGCACCAAAGAAAAGAAAAACAGGTCATGCCTCGTATGAAAGAGAGGTACGAGGCCCGATACGAAGCGTAATACTAACCCTTTGGGAAACTTCTTCGGGGACTATCCGACAGTGAAGCCAGGTCCCACCACTAGCACATCGCAGTTAGTTGTTTGCGCTTCGCATATTTTGGTTTCGAGGAGATACACGTATTCATATATAGTACGCGGATTACATTTTTTTGTTTTTAATTCATAAATGTTGCGAAAGCGGGACGCGATTTTTGAGGAGATATTATTATCTGTGGATTCTTAAATTTTGATTTAGAATAAGCCAATTTTGAGAAAGAGGGATGCGATATAGAGGTAACGGGGTTGACTTGGATCTAAAAAGGAGCTTACATACTCACTAAAAGGGTCCACCAATCAAATGAACTCACTTTTCCCCCGTCCTCCACTAGGAACTTAGATCAATACAGCCCTCGGCGGCTTGATTTCTGCCAAGCGGTAGTATTCAAACCCGCCTGACGGCAAAAAAAGCGGCTTGTTTTATATTTCGGCCACAAGATTGACTCAAGCACCCTCAGCGTATCCCTGGCGGTGTCTGCGACTGCCATTTCGATGTAGACGAGTAAAATCACGAAAGCTAGGAGTCCCAAAGGGAACCAATCCAGGGGAGACAGTTTTTCGGTTTGATGTTCCCTGATAGTGGCGTCGACTCACCGCCGTCCTCGATGGTGCAGTCCGACACTCCAAGGTTGTCCCTGGCCAAGTGGGTCAAAGTGTGGCTTTGCCACCAGAACGACTCTGTGTTGGTGACGCACCACGCCAGGAGGTCGTCAGACGCCCAGTTGCCACCAGCGTACTCGCTGGTCATGCCCGGTACGGCGGATGTCAGCCAATCAGTCGGCAGCTGCGATGTAACGCCTGTCATTTCAGAAAGTTAGGGCGGAAATTACGTTTACGTGTGTTTCAACCCAGGCAAATGTGTTTGTTGATGCGGGGTAATTTCTGCCGGTTCAGAAATTCTGTGTGTTACTCCAGTACATGTCTCAACGATTTTTTAGGCATGGAAGTGCTTTTTGTTGTTTGGCGCAATGCATGTTTGCTCCATTTGTACCTACTACGACGTCACATTCGGCAGATTCAGATTCTTGGTTCGAAGAAGGCCAGGAAGCATATTCGACATTGACTCTACTCCTCATCCATAACAAAGGTATAACGAAACCCTAAGCAACGCGCGGAAACAATAATATTTGCACTTAGATACGATTATCGTTCGCCAGTCCCAGCCAGATCGAGGCCACACTCAATTAAACGGAGCATTCTCATTATATTGAGATCAATAATATGTGTAACGGAATATTGCGCGGTCCGTACATCTAACAATTTAGCGTCATCTGTGCATTTGGATGTGATGTTATGGTCAGCACGCAGAGGGATATTTTTCCTTCCAAGTTTTCTAAACGATGTGCAGTTGCCGAGGGTAGCATGCGGACTACTGACCTGCTCCATCCACATTGACGCCCTTAGCTAGAAGCGCAATGTCAGCGTTTGTGATGTCCAAGACGTGGGCGGAGTCAACCTTATTGTTATAAACGAGTCGCCAAGCAAGCACGCAGACAGTCGAGGTAGAGGCAACAGGAGGTAGATGAAGGACTCGGTGATTATATTAAGGCAGTGAGTAGCGAGTAGTCAACCTTTAATATACTTTTCAAGAAAACACGTGGACAGTCCAGGTAGAGGGGGAATAAGCGGTATATGACTACGTAAGGGATTAAGTGACGCTGAGTCCACATTGAATGTAATCGCCAGGAAAATATGATAGAGGCATCTGGAGAATATGTCAATGCTTCGTTGAGACATCGGGTAACGTGTATCCCACCTTAGATACAATCGCTCAGATATCACGCCGACAGTCGAAATAGGCATTAGAGGTAGGGTCGAGAAGGGATACTCTGCTTACATATACCAATGTGGCGAAATCAGGAAATGCGGCAATATCAATTACAGTAATCAACGGTGGTATCAACAACGGCTCTGAGAGTGGGCGTGACTGCGAGCGAATAATAATTCCCTACCGCTGCCGCGGACATAGTTGGTATCCTCGCACCCGTCGCAAAGCGAGCAACTTAGTGCCACGTCGGGTCACCTTTTCTACGATGTCAAGACCGTTCGAGTCACCTCGTCGGCGTAATTGTCCCTCTTATTGAACAGCGAAGCCTTACTTCGCCGCTTATCGCTCATTGAACATTTATTTCGCGTCACATTTTGAACTGCGCCGCTTCCTGAACCGTGGACAATATTTAACAGCGAAGCATTGTTGCATTGCTGCACCGCGTCAGGTCACCTTTTCGAGGATGCCAAGACCGTTGAAGGGGAACTCGGTGACGATGGAAGAACCGTACTTGGCGTTCAGGCTGGCCTCGGCATCCTTGAAGGCCTGCATGTCGGTCGCTGTCGCGCGTTGCTTCAAGTCGTTCAAGGGAAGGCGAGATACGAACATCCAGGGAGAGGGGCGGCCATAGGTTTTCGGGCGCGGTTTAAGGAAGCAGTTGTACTGAAAAATCGTGCAAGCGGAGGTCACAGAGCTGCACTGTCGTAGCTGGCGTGGAGTACAAACGTTTGCCAACCTCTTACCTACACCGTTTCCACTAAACGTCGGAAATAACACCGTTGGTATTATACATCTTGAAAATATGCCGGTGCGATTAAACGTTTTAACACCACTGTTGACATTAAATGTCTCAACAACACCGTTGCCAATAAACACAGTTGCCATTAAACGTCTTGAAAACGTCGTTGCCATTAATCGTCGTGAGAGCGGAGATCATCGAGCTTCGCCTTCGTAGTCAAACAAGGGCGTACTGGGCCTTACCACCGATGTACTGGGCGAATTATTGCCGCGTGTGCTATTCATATTAAACCGTTCTTCTACTCCTCGACATCCAGCCCACCCATTGTCCGTGCTGGTTATTCACCCTAGGAGATACACGCTCTGTGGTCACAAGCTACGACACAGAGATAATGCATTACAATAAGGCATTGGACAACGCACTGCCCTGCCATCGTACTGGGTACGACAGGCACAACATACATGCATAGGCCAGCAACCGACATGCATCGAAAGAGAGAAGGCGAACAAAATCAAACGAAATCGAAAATAAAAGAAAAAGAAGAAAAATAAAAGAACAGAAACGAAAATAAAAGAAGAACGAAAAATAGTAAAACAACACCAAGAGAACAACCAAGAAACATTTCAACCGAAAAAGGGAGCCACAGCTCGGAAGCAACAGCATAACACAAGACAAGACAACACAGATACCCCGATCACGAAGCCGTGGGCACGCTTCGTTCGACCAAACCCTCTTAGTAGGGCATGTCAGACAAGAGTCCGCACGTCGAAAATACCAGATATTCCTATTTCATTATCTAGTTCATTTTGGACGGATTGATCCCTGATCTATGTTATCTGCGGGGTCTAGCACATGTTTGCCTGTTGGGATCTGTATGACATTAGTAGATCTTGCTCATACATTTGTCGGGTGGGACCCGCATGACCTCGATCTTGTGCACAGTACAATGTCTCATAGTGGCCACTATGGGACCTACAGTAGATGATCTAGACGATATACTGTATATTATGACCTGTCAGGTGTGTGCAATACTCTGCGGGATATGTTTACCTCTGCGCCCTCGTTATCGTCGCCATCGTGCTAGAACAGGCCATGATCTATAAATAGCAACCGACCTCCGCTTCAAGATCTACATATCTCAGGGCAAACATGTTTCTGGTCTGCATGATCTAGCTCATGTTGGCGGGCGGGATCCGTGTAAATCTCATGGTCTGTCACACGTTTCTTGAGTTTGATATGTCCCACTATAAAGAAATCCCTGCACCACAGCTCATAGCGGCAGGTAGGGTCTAAATGAGCTAGATCATGATATGTCCGATTTGTCATGTCCTTACCTCTGTGCCTTCGTTATCGTCGCCATCGTACTCGAACACGCCCGTCGAGAGGAAGAGGTCGTCGACCATGCCGGCAAGGTAGAATCGACGCTCTCCCTAAGGTATCACAGATGAGTGGTCCAAGGCAAGAAGTGGATCAATGCAGGCAGGTTATTGAGGGTAAAGGCGCCGCGCGACCAGGGCGGGGTGATCGGCGAGGCACCGTTGCGAGCCGAGAGTCGTGGTAATAACTGAACAAAACGACTACGGTAGTTTAGAGGGTGGTTAGTATGCATAGTACGGGCTAGCGGTCTCAAAAACAAAACTGTGCCCTACAGTCCCCAGTCGTTGACATAGTGCATTGGTGCCCAAGAGTCAATGTCCATCGAAAATTGATTAAACCCGTCTATTGTCGAACCAATAGCCTATTGTTGAGTATTGTCCAGGGCGGGGAACGTTCAAGCAAATTACACTGTCCTCGCCATATATATATATATATATTATATATATATATATGTCTTTTGTCCACACCCAAGACCTAATATTTACCATATCGACAGACATGTTCCACCGTTGTCGAAGCAATACACTGTTATATTGTCTACTATCCAGGGTATGGGACATTCAAACAGGTGGCATCGTCCTCGCCATGAAAGATGCTTTTGGCTAACCACTCGTTGAGGTACGAACCGGTACCTGTAGATAGACCGAAGATGTTTCCCCGTTTATTGTTGATGCAATAGACTGTGACAGTGTCTGTTGTCGAAGCGGTAGGCTATTGTCGGGCCTACTGTCTGCATGGTAGATAGACACGTTCCTCTGTCTACTGTGGCCGACAGTATTGTCAAAGCAGCAGACTACTGTCGGGTCTATTGCCCTCACCATGAATACTCCCTTCGTTCCCCACTCGTTGATGTAGTGCATCCACGCCCAGGAGCCGAGATCGAACCAAGCCAGTGAGAAGAACACATGCATTTCCTCGAGACCGTCGGTACCGAGGTAGGTCATGATGGCAGCCGAAGGCAAGCCCTCATCAGTCGTGAGGGTGACCCCTTCCTTTGTTGCGTATCTTTGTTGTCCAAAACAAAGCAGGTCACGACGGCAGTGGGTCCATACCAAAAAATGACTCATTGGTCAGGACAACTAATTGGTTTCATGCGCATCCGTGGTGCTAAACATAGGTGTTCAATGCATTGATAGTCGCACAGCTTACGTAGTACACGACATCGTTGTTCTTTCAACAGGCGAGCCAGGCTATCACGAGGGGCCATAATAGTTAGTAGGACCTACTGTGGACACAATAGGACCTACTGTAGACACCAAAACCTACATGTTTCCCTATTTTTGCTAACAATATTTGGTCCATATAGTTAATAGGACCTACTGTAGACACAATAGAACCTACTGTACACAACAAAACCTATATATTTCCCTATTTTTGCTGACAACATC
>JAYJME010003910.1:0-11524 GCA_036873775.1 Costaria costata | reverse complement strand
ATGGTTAACACCCATCCCCTCCCCCACGAACCGCCTCGCGCTCATATGTGGAACGGGACCGCGCATTTATCTTCCAGCCGTTGGAGGGCCGAATACCTCACCGCAGACGAAGTCGGTGATCGGAAACTTGCCGATAGGCTTCGTTGTGCATGTCTGAACGGGCAGTGCACCACATTTGTGCCTGTGGAAACTTGTATGGCGATGTATAGAACACATGTTTTTCGGCCCTCCAGTGGGGAAGGGGGGGGGGCGAGGTACTGGTCGTAGATTTTTTTTCTGGGCGCCCTCGGGCAACAAGCACTTCGTCGCAGTCGAATTCCGGTCGGCGACAGGGCCACTACAACTAAAAACTTCGGGGAAAACTGGGATTCCTGGGAAACCGCCGAGGCAAAATTGTTTTTTCACACATGGGACAGATCATCCACTTCCACTTTTAACATGAACTAGACCTTTCAGGGCAGATACATTCCTCTCCTGTAGAATCTAGCTCATGTTTCCGGGTGGGACCCGTATAGTCCACATGAGCCAAGACATTTCCTTGGTTGGGTCTGTGCTGTACAGATCCCACAGAATATATCGTAACGGCAGGTTAACCCTTTTATTACCCCCAAAAAATCCCACACTAAGTAGTGGTTGTCCCAAAAGAACGTTTTCGGCTCTAAAGGGGTTAAGAACTAGATTATCTACAGTAGATCGTGGTCTGTCTGACGCAGACTCGGACGTTAATAAAATAAGTTGCATAAACTCGAAGTCATGAGGCAGCTTGGTGTCGGTGTTGGTATTCGTTAACGTATTCACAGGGCGGATTTGAAGTACTCGTACACACGTATTATAGTTCCCTCAGGCATGTCATATGATACATCATATTTATACCTATATGAAACGGTCCAACTTGTTACGTAATGTCAACCTGCTCGTTTTTCGCCGACTCTGTTGCGTTTTGAACACTTGATTACATGCAACAGGTTCTCCAGGAGGAGGCCGTGGCCAAGGGGGGTGTCAACTACAAATACTTGACCGTCAAATACAACACTGTGACGCGCAGTGGATACGATGTGGAAAGGATTGCTTACGTTGCGGCAACGATCAAGCGGAAGAAGCTTTTCACTCTGGTGGCAACTGTGTCGGGGGAGAGACGTTTTAAAATGGAGTTAGACTTGGACGCAATAAGGGCGTCTTTCCGCGTTGGGGATGTCAGCACCTCTGCAGTGCCCCCCGATTGATCGACAAACAAGCCAAGGCAAACGATTACTTAACAAACAAGGCAAGGCAAGGCAAAGGCAAAGGCAAACACGAATTTCGTGTCTAGCTATTCGGCGCAAACAATGCACACATCGGACAGATCACGATCTAGATACAGTACAGTTTAGTACGGTACAGTAATCTATATCCTGTATCTGTCTTTATGAGATGTTGTGCAGGATCTGCGTAATACAGATCCAACCCGGGAAACACGTGCTATTAATAGATCATGCAGATCATACAGGTCCACACCCGGCATGATCTAGGCCATGCAGATCATGTAGACCAGGGGTCTGTCTGCCCTGAAAAATACAGACCATCAACGGGGATCTGATCTGTCCCGTGTGCGAAACAACGCAAAACTCAAGCTATCCACTTGCTGTTTACCGCAAGATTCCCCAAGTGTGCCTGCACATGTGCGCGGAAAACGAAGCACACCACAAGATAAAAAATACGAAAGCTGTGCACGAACATACACCCATTGTTACAGGGAGCGATGGCCATATGACCAACAAGCAGTGGGACATCGGCTACGCTACTCAAGTGAGATCGGTGTGGTGTTGTGGCTGGAAGTTATCCAGAGCATACGCCGTTTCACTCCTGGATGGGCCGTGCCTGTCGTCAGCCTTCCCTTCCGCGTGCTGCACCTTGCGTCTGGTTGGAGTGTCCTCATGATCATCGTCATCGTCGTCGTCATCATTCTCCCCTATGGTGAAGTGGCCTGTCCCCGGCCCTTGCATTTCTACAGCCTCCAGTTCTATGCCATCCGCATCTTCCGCATCGCCCTCCGTCATCGCGAGCTGGAAACAAGTAAGGAAACAAGTCAACACACAAGTAAAGACGTTTAGGAATGCGATCGTGACGGTGTGTAGGCAAAAGCACAAATACATTAACACACCACACCCCAACCAACAGGTGCAACGTGTCCATGAGTCTACTTACTAGGGCCGGGGGCGTGGACTCTACTACTATTGCTACTACGATACTACTACTGCTACTTCTACCACTACTACTATTATCTACTAGTAGTATTACTTTGGACCATAGCAATCAGGTCCTACAATAGACGCAACAGCCTACGTTGCGCCCCTCTATACCACTCTAGACGGAAATGTAAGGCCCGTTCGGTACACATATTTTTTATACAAAACAGTGCTTACTTTCCCGTCCAGAACGGTATATTAAAAACTATGAATACGATTAAATATGGTACAAATACTATGAATACGAAAAATCAAAACGCCGGCGTTCTGCTGTTTTTCACTCCTACCCAAAATGTACCTGTTTTTGGCTTCCAAGTGACCACGTATACCTGTTTTTGGCCTACATTTAAGACAAAAGAAAATCCCAGAAAATGTAACTCCATCCAACCTTCAATATTAAACATGAACACCTAGGGAGCAGCACGGCAAAGCATATCGTTGGCGCAGCACTGCAGTGAATATGAAAATCATTTAAATACGCCTGCGCACCTGTTTGGAGTAGGCCAACATAGCGCTGCGTTCAGAAGGTCGCCAAATGATGCTCACAGCTACCAGCATGCAGAAATTCAGGATCTGCAGCACATCCGCAAACATGGGCAGAGAATGAAGGGGAACCGGCATTGGAACGTATAAATAGGCCTGACAGGCAGCAGGATTACGTACAGTACCTGGTATCATTCTTCGCGCGGGAGGCAGCACTTTTAGAATACCATTTTTCATGGTTTGGCATGAAATATAATGCAGCAGTAGCTCGAGCTGACCTGCGCGCTCGTGTATAGCTCTACAGAAGCTTTTGCCTATCAAACCCTGCGCAAGTTTAGCATTCGAGAAACTAATGTAATAGACCAAGGCAGGTTTACTTTGTTACCGGCATATAGCACCATCGGAAAGTTAGGCGCGAGGCGAAAGTTTAGTGTTTTCTCCCGTACCTCCCACGAAACGACCTGAACCCATTCCCACTTCCACTGCCAGCTTTGCTGTTGGCTCCCCTCCGCCGCCAGCATAGCCACGGTAAGAACCGTGAACAGGGTCACAAACGTCCCCAGTGTCCACGCCAGCGACTTGAACATCTTTAGCTTGTAAGTTTCGTTAAGTTCCCGTAATTCCTATTAATGAAGACCACAGAGAGAGGAGGGAGGAGGAAGGGTTAAATACCACCGGAGAAAAGCACTAAAGCACGTTAATTCTGGGCGTAGAGCGGCGGCCAAAAAGAAGCCGTGTGCGAGCACTTCCTCTATAATAGTGCCCCTTGCAGTCGAACGTGTTCACCGGCATTTACTGTAGTCTAGTAATAGACTGTTTTACTCTCTTGGCAATTGAAACGCCTGATCAGCGCATACTCCTATTCGTAGTTACACCGCACATTGAAAACGTATGTCGAAGTTCTTTCAGCGTTCTCAGCTGCGCAGGATTATTCCAAGAAGAACAGAAGGATCATCACCTTGAGACTCAACATAACAAATACCAGGTACGAGTACTCGTAAATGGTACCAGGTATAATACAAGTACTGTATATTTTGCCAAAGTCAGTCTCACGCGACACGCATAGCCTCGTACGAATGACGATACCACGGCTTTCACCCCAATAGCACTCAGCACTACCCTTTATAAACCTTTACTATCATGTTCAGCACTAATCACTAACCTGGTACCAGGTATGATACTACGTTCAGGACTAATCACCAACCTTTATCATGTTCGCGAGTGTCCCATCTGCACAAGTGAATCGCAAAAAAAGTGAACCGTGCGGCGGGGGAGGGAGGTGACGAGATGAAACTTGATCAGACGGTACAGTCACGTATTTGGGTCCCATTGCTTGTTCACGTGCGGTCGACCACGCGAGACATCAGGTGTGTGCCGCTAACCGCAGCGAAGGACATAAGGACATCCCTCCAAGTCTACCGTACCGTGTACCTTACATACTCGAAGGCATAATGGTAAAATAAAATAATGTGCAACACTGCAAATAGTAGCTAGTGTAGAGAATGTCTAATGTTGATGCTCACACATCGGGCAGATGATCGATTTCCACTTCAACATGATCTAGATCTTTCAGGGCAGATAGCTTCCGGATCTGTAGGATCTAGCTCATCTTGTTGCCGGGTGGGACCCGTATAATCTGCACGACGTAGGACACGTTTCCTGGGTAGGATATGTGAAGTCAGATCCTGCACATCATTTCACAACGAAAAATTAGGATCTAGATGATCTAGATCGTGATCTGTCCAACATCTCGTATCACATAACGGCTGGTTAGGATCTAGATGATCTAGATGATCTACTGTAGATCGTGATCTGTCCAACGCGTGTGATTGTAACGTCGCAGAAGGGATCACTTTGAGCACCATCGTTCGAGGGCTGCAGCTCACATATCCACATGAGGAAGACCATGTCCGTTAACAGGGCTGGAACTGCGAGCATGGAGTCGTAGCTTCCGTAGCGCTCCCCATTGTGTACACGCGAAGCAGAAGCAACGGAGGAGGCCAGCTGCACGAACCCTGCCAGGGACAGAACATACACAGGGCACACACAGGTGGTACAGCGCGCACATTGAGAGGGAGGGTTGGAAAACAACATATGAACCCTTTTGGGGCTTAAGAGGGAAACCTCAAAATTGACGACAAAACATGACTATTATTAATAAGCGTTATACGAAGTATATTGCAGCATCGGCCACTGATCTTCAACGGCTGGGGAATGATAAACGTGGTGCCCGCAGTTCAATGCTGCAATGGTTGGAAGGAGTCGTAAGACACGGGGTGCAGCCTGATCCTGCTCGCACTGTTTAGCGCTGACACTACTACTAATATAATATTCCTAGACGGTTACTGGTAACACCAAGATTATCCTTTGTTTCGTCGCTAGACTACGTCTGGGCACCAAAAGAGGTAATAGGACACGTTCGATGCTAAATGACTAAAAAATCGGTACACAACTACTCTGTACTGCTAATAAATACCGTTGTAGACTGCCAGCCACAATCAGAAAGCTCGAAACACAGCTGCTCTGTACTACTATTGATAATACATACCAGTACTGTAGACTGCCAGCTACATCTAGCAGCGGAAAAATCTCGAGCCGAAGACGAGACGAGTGCATCTACTGATACATAGGTAGTATCAGTACTTTGAAGCAGGAGTACTGTATCGCAACATGACACGGCGGCTTATCACAGTGAAATCAACTGACCTGATACCAAAAAGATGACCGTGAGGGTAACCACCGAAATCATCTCCCTCTTCTCCAACCTGCAATATTACGGGGGACCATGGTTAATAGGACCTACTGTAGACACAATAGGGCCTACTGTAGACACAATAGGACCTACTATAGACACCAAAACCTGTATTTTTTCCTACTTTTGCCAACAATATTTGGTCCATAGTGTAGGACCTACTGTAGACACAATAGAACCTACTGTAGACACCAAAACCTATATATTTCCCTATTTTTGCTAACAATATTTGGTCCTATTTACCATGGTCCCCCGTAATAGTTGAAAATGTAAATCATTCAATCATTCAACAATTCAATAATTGAGTCGGATGACAAGCGAGCACAAAGCGTGTGTTATGAATGCATGCAGCACTTAATATTAAACTTCCAAAGTACCGGTATACGACATCATGATACATCGCATGATAATATCTAGACTCATAGGACATATTTGAGATTGTTTGGATAATAATAAGATGGTTGAATACGACGGTATAGTGGTTGCCGCGGACCTCTTCCCAAAGGCTCCTTTTCGACGACATTGATAACGCACGCCTCGCACAATGGGAAACTACCAAGCGTACTCGAAACGTCAACTATGATACAATTACCACGAGCTCTTCCCAAAGGCTCATTTTCGACGACATTGATAACGCATGTCTCGCACAATGGGAAACTACCAACCGTACTCGAAACGTCAACTATGATACAAATACCACGAGTACGAGAATTAACAATGTATCCGCATCTGCTGATCTGCATCAGCTCCTGATCCTACCTAGAAGCAGGCTTGAACACGTTCTCAATAGGTCACGAAGATGCCGTGACATATCACACACCTGGTGCTTGGTAATACGACAAACAACTAGTACCAGGTTCGGAAAAGCGCGTGAGCCGAAAGAAACCTGAGTAAAACCTTTAGCACTTACTGCACTCGGGTGATGCCATAGCCGAGGCAAATCATGAGGAGCATAAATCGGCTCGTCGTTCTCCTTAATACCTCCATGATCATTGCCAAGATCACAGTGCCCGGGTAAGGGCAGCAGTACGGCTTTCCTGGGCGTAGAGATGTGAACAGGAAGGGGGGCATCAAATTCCTTGTCAGGAGGAGGTATTTGTTTTGGACACTGTTACAGTAATATCACAGCAATGTTTCCTTCTCAAGCTTCTCAAGCCTCACAGGGGATAAAGTAATATCGACTTCTGTGCGTCCATTCAGCAGTACGGATATGCAGGACAACGAGAGATGTATCTGATGTATCCCTCTCTTTGTTCAACGAATAAAAGGGTCTAACGTTTTCTAAGGCCTTTCGTGCGGAAGGCCTATCGTGTGGAAGGCCTATCGTTCAGAAGCAAGTCCGCGTTGATTCGCCCGGGGACGTCGCCCACGCTCTATCGGCTAAAACACACATTTACCCTTCTTGGTGCCTTCCCACGACTTAACCAGAGTAGGGTAGGGTAGGGTAGAACAATGTCAACAACGCTCGACACGCCAGAATACGATACATACTCTAGAAACAATGGCCTGGCGTGTCACGTGTCACACCCGCTATCGTACGACCATTCTATCATATAAATACAGTAAATGCAGTAAACAAATCCCGAGAGCTTCACTTATGGAACTTCTGGTACAGGCCACAGCTCTGACCTGTGTTATTCATGTAGCTGTACGCTGCCAACCACGACAACGACTCCACCGTCCCCAGCACAACCACTCCCAGAATCATTTTGTGCACAGGTAACAGAGTAGCGCGGTGGCGCCACATGGCGGAGCTGAAGAGCACGCCTAGCGCTATCGAAGCCAGGAAGCGAAACAGCTCAAACGGGAGGCAGCCGAAGTCCATACCCTGTCAAAATATTCGAGGTACGGATCAAGGAGCATCAGGCTTTGGATGGGTTTGTATGGGTTTGGACGCGTGCTGCGCTAGGGGTACAACTGTAGCAGCACCTCTTCGGCAAAAAATTAGCGACTGACGGGCGACTCAACTGAGGAACTCCTAGCCAATACTAATACTAATACTACTACTTCCTACAGCTGTACTGGCACCTGGTATCGTTTTGTGTTTCAGAATTGCAATGCAGCGCCAACGATAGCGTTGCCGTGCTGTTCCACAGTATACTGCTAAAGTAGTTAGTTAGGTTGGACGCTCGCACGAGGAGGTAGGTCACCAATTTTAGCAAAGAAGAATGCACGATGTGTTTGTTCAGCGCGAACAATCTATACGTATAGGATACGACTAAATTTCTGAGAAGGAAAATCACCGTAAAAGCGAGAATAAATAATTGGTGAGTGTCTGGGCCAGGTTGCACTTTCTTTTTTGGTCACGGTGAGTTTTTGACTGAGGTTAGACAGCTCTTCAAGCGAGGAGCAGCCGCGGAAACATTATGTGTAACTGTAACTGTATAACTGTAACTGTAACTGTAACCCTATTGTAAGCCTTGGCCTTCCCGCGCAGAAGCTCAAGAGCTCACCGGAAGATATCCGTAGGGGTTGCGAAACGTGAGGTCCCCGTGTATCACGAGCGCCGAGGTGGCAACTTCGGTGGGGCACACTTGGATGAACGCGTGCTGCAGTCCCGACTCTGTTACGTCACGACGCGCAGTAACTTTGGCCGTGTAGGTTTTATCTGCGCCTTGGCCGCTGTCGTTTGCCACCACAGCCGGGAACGAACTTCTCTCCACCTGAAATAAAAGGCAAAATACAAGAAAAATGTCAGTTTTTGCGAATATCGGGGAGAGCACACGACAGCCCGACGACAATCGGAATGGTTCGGAAAGACGGGTTGCACCTTACACCTTACACTGACACCTGCCACCTCATACCTGGTAAGTACTATGTACCCCGTACGGTATAACGTGGACGCGCTTTCAACCCGAAGAAAGTTGGCGCTCTCGAACGCTCTTGCTGATAGCCATTGGGTGCGCTACTCGGGACTAATAAACTACTAATACATTGAATGTTGTACTGATACGTTAGCAAGCCGAACCAGCCCCCGAAGAGACGACTACCTCACAGTTCCGATAGTACTGACAGTACTGGCAGTGGTGCTCAGAGATACTAGTACGTCAGTGTGTCGACGCGAATGGTGAAACAGCAGCACAATACTTCGTATAGTGTTAAGTATTATCTGCCGGATGGCAGTGACAAGAGCGGTTAAAAAGTACCTGGTACCTAGTAGTGCCTGGTAGTACCTGGTAGTGCTCGTAGTACTGGAATACGACTATATTCACAGCTCTATTGGCCAAGGCCGAGCCACTTGACTACCTAATAGTACCTCTTGATGTTGCCTCGTACCCGTAAGATACAAACTCCCACCTGACTATTTAGTAGTACAAAATAACGCCTTCGTATCGAGCGTCGTATATGCTAGGAAAAGCGGGTAACGTTTTCATAACATACCTGCACTACTATATAGCACTACTATTAACAGCACTACCTTAAATTATCTCCTTGGGTATACCTGGTATAATGATATCGGTAGAAGAACCCACCCCGGAGGGAAATTTGATGAAATGGTCATGTTTGGTTTAACCTACACATGACGCAATACAGGGGACAGAGTACACAGTTATAGCAATGCGTAGACTACTAACAATACAGCAGTAAACAGAGTAGCCTTCGCTAACTTTGCGTTTATCTCACATCGAGGAAGGAGCTGGGGTAAAATGGTGAATCCGGACAAACGTTGAGGTTTTCCTCGATACCGAAGTCTAGCACGTCGGACCGGTAGAAAATAATGTTCACGTCGACGCCTGTATTTGTCTTGCGGAAGGGGCTGCGGGACACCAAACACAGACGGACGGATGGACAGACAGACAGACAGACAGACGGGAGGACGGACGGACGGACGGACAGACAGACAGACGGACAGACAGACAGACAGACAGACACGCAGACAGACAGACACGCAGACAGACAAACAGCCAGACGGACAGCCAGACAGGCAGCCAGACAGACAGAGAGACAGACAGACAAACAGACGGACAGAGAGACGGAGAAACAGACAGACAAGAAAGACAGAGAGACAGAGACAGACAGACAGGCACGAGGTGTTTGTGATACCAGGTAAGAGACAATGCAGCACCATCGGAACAAACCACGGTTAGCAAGTACGCATATATGTAGACGTGGGTATCACGACTCAAGAGTCAAGACCATCTATTTTGTAACACGCTACTGTATATTCATGCTAAGTTTGTGATGTGCGAGCAGACTACGCAGATAGCAACGCGATCACGATAGGATACTGTTTGTACGTGTATGTAGTCTAATGCGCATTTCTGAACATATTTGTACACAACGGACAGATCACGATCTAGATCATCTAGATCATAGATAATTTAAATCGCCTAGATCCTATTTGTCGATATGATATGTTATGCAGGATCTGTGTACTGCAATCCAGACCCAACCAAGGAAACATGCCCTACTGTACATCATACGTACAGCGCCACACCCGGCAACATAATCTATTAATAGTATAAAGAAGACCGCTGGTTAGCTGGTTATCAGGATACTGGCTGTTGTGCAGTATGGGACGTACCCGACTACTACTACTGTAGGTTCACTCTTGGTCACTCAATCACTCACGGCTTGTTGGTATTATTCTTTCTTAGCTCACGCTTGCTACCGCTCAGAGATGCTTCTGAGCTGCAAGGCAATCAATTCCACAGATGAAATGCATAATGGACGCCTCCTCAACAATAGAGGGGAACCCCTAATAGGCCATGCAAATCATAAAAAACAGGCATCTGTCTGCCCTGAACGACACAGATCATCAACAATGGTTGAAATGATCTGATCTGATCTGTCCGATGTGTGCAGTATTTGCAAGCTCTTCTCCGGCGACCCGCGGTCTTTCGTCGCGCTTCCGGCTGCGGGGCATGCGGGAGGTCCGCCGGTACACTACCGCGCAAGTTTTGGCCCCGGTCAAGCTCTGTGGCGCGAGCTCTTAAGTGTCCAAAGTTGCGCAAGCTGTCTATTTTCCAAGACATCGAGCTTCGCTTCGTCGGGCCGCGCAGGATCAAGGAAAGCCCCAATTTCACACTTTCAGCGTTTCGCTCCTCTGTTGTCTGCTGTACTGGTATGCCGTATCTGTGTATGACACCGACCTTCAAGCTATTTCCGCTGTGACAGCCACGATACAGCACCAGCCACGCTTCAAGCTCTTCCCTTTGTGACAGTCACGGACGGTGCATGCGTGTGTGTACGCGTGTGTGCGATGGTTTCTGTCATCCTAGATCCTAGAAACAAGAGCGGTGCAATTGAGTTTGCTAAAACATCCGCCTTGAGCCACCTCGAAAGGGGTCCCAAATTTTATTTTTTGGCACCGTGTAATTTAGAAATATGATACCAGGGGTATTCATTCATAATATTAAAATCATAGCACGATGGCGGAACAAAGGGGGCGAACACGAGGCACGACATATAAAATACCAGTATAAAATAGTTGTACAGTTAGCACGCCTCTGCTGCAGACTACACTATTAATAGCTGTATTTTAAGCAAAAATAATACCGGAACAATGCTCGTAAACGCTCATGGCTCATGGTAAACGCCCCGGGGCGCTATTCTTCAGCTAAAAAGGGCAACAACCAGGGTAGGCGCCCCTGCCATAAGCAAAAATGCGGAAAACGCCCGGGCACATGGTGAACGCCCCCCTTTTAAAAGTATTGGGATAAACGCCCCAGGATCGAGCTGGCAAGAGGGTCGTTTGAATGTGGGAAATAGAGCTATTTCCGAAGCAAGCAAGGGGGTCATAGTCACATATACATACTCGCACCATATACCAGTTCCTGCACACGAAAGTGGATGTGAGGGTCGGTACCGTATATACGTAGTATATACCTGGTACCATGTTTTGCGCAACAGCAAACACAGATTATTCGCACGAACAATCAGCACAAAGGCAACACTGACTTGACTCCTGCCGTTCTGCACGTACTTGGTAGTGGTTTGCAGTTGTGGTGGTGGTTGTGATGGTGATGGTGCGTCTTTCTGATGTAATAATAGCGAAAAGGGGTCTAAGCACACGTTACAGTATGTATTTTTGTATCGCCCCGGGGGGGGGGGGGGGGGCGTA